>CAJDSM010000921.1:5094-16744 GCA_903981925.1 Ostrea lurida | reverse complement strand
GTGCAATCTATTAGACTTTCTTCTTTTTTTTAAATGTCTATATTGTTAGAGGACACTGGTATGTGTTGATTTGGTGTAACGATTGATCTGTATTGCTATTGTTGTGTTGACATCAACAGACAGAATTAGTCCATAGTAGAGTATAAATAGGCGAACTTAACATAGTGTTAAACGTAATCATAGTCCAAAATAAGATATACAAGTTTGAGTGCAAATTGATAATGTAGCTTAAAATAAGCATTATGATACCAACGGGAAAAATGCAAGCTAAATTGGGGAAAATGGACAATTTTTGAGAGGGGTAAGGGCCTATATTCGGACCCAAAATGAGCCTTTAAAAATCACTGTAGACGTTCCATGTACCTTATCTTTCCCCCCTCTTTCCGTTTTGAGCTGCAGCGGATGCGATTTGCGAGGATGCCCAGAGGATAACACGTATAGAACGTTTGTTGTTGACCAAGATACAGGGATTACGGCGAGTGTAACAGATCGACAGGGAATGCTTACTTCTCATAGTCACCTGATTCCACCTCTGGTATATTTTGTATTACGTATAGGATTTGAGATTGATCAAAATTTCATCTTGGAGGTCATATTATTAGTTTACGGGAAGATTTTTTTTTCCAAATATATTTAAAACGTCAAGTGCCTACAGGTGTATAATATATATAAAATAACCTTTAGATATATAGTAATACAAGCTGTAACAATCCCCAAAACATGTATGTATACAAAGTCGAATGAAGGGCAATACGGACCTCCGACAGATCATGTACCATGGAGGAGTTTACTTAAGCATCCTTTGCCGACCGGTCACACCCGCCCGCCCGCCGTGATCCCATAGTCGAAACAAAGTAAACGGGATTACAGGTCTGTCGTCAAATCTTAATGACAGGGTATGAAACCACAGGGTTTTGACACAATCTAGCGAACTATAGTGTATATAGTATATAGGAGTATATATACTATATACACTATCGTTCGCTCAGATTGGTCAAAACCTGTGTATGAAACAACTGTAAACTGTAGAATGTGAAGCATGGGATTCTGTCAGACATGTCTGTGATTCTGTGGGACTGTATCCGTTCACTGTAATTCTCGCTTCCTTGTTCAGCTGACCTCCTCCTAACACTCTTTTGCATACATGTACCCCCAATATCCGTTCCGTAAAAAGCTCGAACTTGTGTATATGTTACGGATGTACGTCATGTGAATAAAATGACGTCACGTCACGCTACGTGGGGAGCAAAAAAGTAAATATTGCTTTGTAAGTAAGGCCTATTGATTTACAAATTATTGCGTATGTAATGCATTGTATCTTGGATTTGGCAATGTGTTGTGTAGCAAAGGCTTTTATGCCTCAAACTTGCTCTACGTCAGGGTGTCACAAAGGACTGGGTCAGTGGGTGTCGTGTAGATTATATCAGGATACTAACTGTACACACAGGGGCTCGTCTTATTAAAATTTGACACCGTCTATTCTATATTTACAGAATAGAGAGGGTCAATTCGTGACGAGCCCCTGTGCTGTACATTTAAAATACCTATTTCGTCAAACGTGCTTTTGTGATAGATTACAGTGGTCCTTTAGGCTAATCGCTTTATAAATGCGTCACAATCAATCACGCTATTTACGCTTCCGTTTTCAAAGATGTAACATTTTATTTTTAACGATTTATGAAGATATATCCGATATCAATATTTCTCTTCATTGTAACCAAATTGTAAAACTTATAGGGGGAAATCACCAACCAAAGATTATATGAACAACATTTCGGCGAATGAGGGCGTGCTAATTAATATTGTACATATAGGCCGTAACCAGGAATTTCCATTTGGGGGTGCAAGACTAAGGCAAGGGATCCGGAGGGCGCTGGTCAGGCCACCAGCTGGTCTAGGGATTGTCCCCGAAGCTGAGAGATTTTAGCATGTTCGCCCCCGGAAGCTGAGAGGATATAGCAATTTCATTTTAAAAGTGCACCCCCCCCCCCTTCCTGGTTACGGCCTTGAGATCTAATTGTGTAGATTTGAGTTTGAATTTTAGTGTATTAAGACTCCATATTGCATTAGGGCCTACGCCAATAAACGGGAGCGTCGAAAAGTTGGGGAAACAAGTAACTTAGTTGGGGAAACGAGAGAGAGAGAGAGAGAGAGAGAGAGAGAGAGAGTGAGAGAGATAAGAGAGAGGGAGAGAGAGAAGAGAGAGAGAGAGAGAGAGAGAGAGAGAGAGAGAGAGAGAGAGAGAGATAAGAGAGGGAGATGATGAAGAGAAAATGCAGATTTCAGCCATCTTCTAGATATGTTGTATAACCTGATGGCACAGTTGAGTATGAAATAAAACGAAAAGTGATTTCATGTGCTTTTATTTACGTTCCATGTACTGGTCCCCGGGCACTGGTCACAATGGAAGTGTCTGATTTGGCAGATATGTGCACAACGACAATGTCTTAAACCGTTATCCTCAGTTCAGATATTGAAAGAAAGTGTCAAAGCTTTTATTATTCTGGGTTAAAAAACAGTTATCGGAAGGACGCATAGGAAATCGAAATGAATATGTTTATCAATACACGTTAACCCCCCCCCCCCTCCCCTTTTCCCCTTCTCAAAACTGGAAAGACAGCAATAGTAATGATTATCTGCACATCGTAATAGTTTTAAATTATCTTTAAAATGTCTCGCAATCGTAATCATTAAAAGTTCGCCAGCTTTTAATACCATTCAATTAGACACAGGAAAATAATTGCTAATTCATAGTTACTTTGCATCTGTGGATACCCGTTAATTATCAACAAATTCAGGGTAAACTTGTGTAAATAGAGTTCACATTAGGCCTATACATATTTCACAAACTTACCATATCCCCCTCCCCCCAATTATTGCGACGACACCTGCATCTGTGTTCGACGCACTTTGATTGCTCTAGTTCTTTTTAGAGATTTGAGTGGTATGCATGCACATGCCTCCAATTTAATTATGTACATGTAAATGTTTTCATGGCCAGTATTCACATAAATCTTTGTCGTTAATAGGATATAACATTTTGAATACATTTGTTTTGCACACATGAATTTGAAATTATATAATCATTTAATTCAGATTGTTATTTTTCTAGCCTTCACTAGAATAGAAAGTTTGGATAAAAATCATAAGATATAAAAATTAATTTCAAATCTCATGTATTTTTTTTTAAATAGCTATACAATTTTATAGTTTGAATTATGAGAGATTAGAGAGAGAGAGAGAGAGAGAGAGAGAGATGAGAGAGAGAGAGGATAGATTTAATAATATACCCTTTATTATCAATAACTTTGCTGCTCTTTCTTGTATGTACATGTACCATGGTCACGTCAGACCAAACAATGTTCGGTGAGAGTCGCGGGTCTTTCGACCGCGTATCAAAGCAGGCTTTGGTACGTCAAAAAACAAAAAAAAAAACAAAAAAAAAAAAAAAACAAAAAAAAACCCTCACCGCACGACCTTGAGCACTACCTAAGCATACGTCTTTTGTGATAAGAGAAAGCCTTGAAATTCCTTAATTAATGATTCGTTAAAACCGATTTGCTGTCGAACAACTGATGAAAAATACAAATACCGGTAATATATATAGTATGTATACCTTTACAACATAAGCTAGATAGTGTCAAGGGATTTTTATTAATAGTAACTGTAATTATCTCGACATTACCGGTACGTGAAAAAATCTCGAAGCTTTTTATGATCTAAAATGGCACATCATACAACAGTAGCTGAAAAACGATCGAATTTTAAAACAATGCTGATACCGACCGCCTTAAAAAAAACCAAAAAAACCACGGATCTATCTCAGTGGAAACAAAATTTATGCAAATGAAAAGTAATAATTAATGAATTTTAATTGAAAATTAGCAGAATCAGAGACATATGCTAAATACATGTATATGTCTCTAGCAGAATACACACAGTGAATAATATAAAGCGGTTACTGCACATATACTGCATCCTATAAAAAAAAAAAATGATATAAATCAATAGATTAAAAATCCTTTCTAGCCATTTTCGAAATCAAATTCTTGAAAAATTACTTTCTTTCAACACGTGTTCTATCTTTTTCTTTGCAGAATAAAACCAAGTTTGCCAATTATGACTAATTGGAGCCTAGGTACACGTACTAGGATACAGTACCAAGAGAAACACAATATATCGTCACTATGAAGAAACACATGCTGACTGTGATTCCCCTTATGGGGTTCGTCATGATATTCTACTTATACAACAGAAACATATATGAGTATATTAATCCCGGGACTGCGACTCGGGGTAAGTGACCACGTTTCTTACAGAAATAACCCTACATCAGGCCTGGGTGGTATAAAACTTTTTTTGAGCACGGTTTTAAACTCAAACTCGAACTCTGTGCTATAAATCTATAAAATCATTCTCATACTCAAGTGGAGTACAATACATGCTCAATTTTTTTCAAGTATGTGCTTCGGAGCTTGCTGAGATTCCTACTTTAAACAAACATAGATGCACATAAATATATCAGCACGGAGTACGAGTTTGAGTACGGAGTTGGTAAATTTTTATAACCTCCAGACCTTGCCTAAAGTTTATAAACTTTTACTGTACTCATACTCAAACTCATACTCTGTGCTGATATATTTTACATGTATTGCACAGCCATGTTGTGTTTTGGATTATGAGTTTAAGCAAGCTCCAAAAGCATACCAGAAAAATCTTGAGCATGTACTCCATTTGAGTACAAGAATGATTTTATCAAAGTAGTATGACTGATCACGGAGTTTGAGTCTGAGTAGAAAACGTGCTCGAAAAAAGTTTTATAACCTCCAGGCCTTATGAATCGTGTATTGAAGGACATACATAAATACTAAAAGGCACTACAGCTCATTTTGTGCAAAAATACACATAATGACAATTTTCCCAGAGCTTTCTCAATTTTTGTTGCATAGTTGAATGTACAGACTTGCGAAAATTACACATTTATAAAGTTGAAAATTCGTTTAAAACGCAAAAATTAATATTTTTTGACGGCCATATACCAAAGAACAACAACACAAACAAAATAGTTCCCGCCTTTCGATGTTTACTTGCATGCGCACAGGGGTAAACATTTCAGCAAGTTGATAATATACCAGAAATTTTACATATTATGGAGAAAAGAGGTTAGAGTAGAACCATCTTCGCTAGCCAAGGGTTTCGGTCCGCTTCGCTCCCATAGCGCAGCGGACCGAAAACTGGCTACGAAGATGGGTAGAACGAGATTACAACTCGTTTGCAAAATGCATTTACGTGGATCATTATGACTGTTGATAACGACGAGAACGCAAGTGCTATTTTATTGAAAACGACACATTCTTGAATATGAGTTCTTGATAAAAATACAGCAAGGATTTCATCTGAAAAGCGATTATCTTTATAAAGAGATTAACTTCTACAAAACACGTCCGTTGCCATTCTATAATCACATGTTGCAAATGTCGAGTCATCTTGGGAAATCTTTGATTCGGATGATCTTCATGCGCAGTTGAGGGCTGCATTCAAATTGTTCAAAATAGCTGGAATCGATATAATTATTTTTACCATTTATGATGCGCATTTAAATAGCACTTGATGAAAATATGAAAAATGAGCTGTAGTGCCTCTTAAACTTATAACACCATGGACGATCTAAAAATTCTTCTCCATGTGTGAATGTGTTTCAACGACTAGATATTGTAGATTGTTATCAAGTTGTTGACTTTTACATAATTTGACATTTGTTTTGTTGTAGTTAGATTTTTTCTTGTCATATACTTTTTTATAATTTGTACTTTAATGTATTTTGTTATACATGTTTGTATTCTTTTTTTATAAAAAAAATATTTCAGTTTTGAGCAAAATTTTTCGCAATTCCAATCGGTGTTTGTGTTGTACAATGAAGGAGGAAGGCATAAATACATTATTGAAAAAGATATTTAATGATGAATAGCATTATCATAATGAGCGACACGTCCTTTCGAACCAAAATGGAAGAATAAGTATTTAAAAGTAATGTTTCTTTTATTTTGGTCTCCTAATTTTATTGATTTGCCGATTAGTGCTAATCATGACTTCAAATTTTCAGGGCTTTGATACCCATCCAATAATTACATTCCTAAAATCTTCTAATCATACCTAACTCTTCATAATAGTTACTTTTGGTTGAAGTACTTCTTTAATTTTTACACATATGTTCGTAAAAAATTTAAACAGTTGCAGAGATATTATTCGAACTTTCATTAGTGACTTTTAATCATCAGAATCTTGACCTGTTTTGTCAATAACCATAGTGGATCCAGACAAACGAAGCCCAGACAGGACACAATGAGGTAAATACCTCAAAATTCGTGGTAATAAATCCGAATTGAGTACATTTCACGGTGTTATTGTTCTTTCCAGACTGAATATTACTAGAATTGTCAATTTTAAATCACTTTAAGCATGTTTAGATATTTTCTCAAAATTGTAAACCGTTTTTGAACGAAATCAAAGTTCTATAATTATTATGTTTGTTTCCACCACACAACAGATTTAAAGCAAATAATGACCCCATATCACTGAGACAAACGTAAAAAATTGGCGGTTTTGCCTAGTTACTGAATTTGGAAAATTGCTGGTGCAAAGACGGTTATTTTTAAACTGATTATGTATAGACAAGTTTCACTATAAATTACCCCACCCATTAAGAAGGCATCGTCCATAACCCACATGATAAAGTAGAAGTCGAGGTATAGAATTTGGTTTCTTTTAAAATATTGCTATATTTATTTTAGAGATGGACTCGACATTGACTCAGCAGTCTGTAAAGAGAATTCAGACTGTACATCAACGGAAACCCCAATCGGTTGCGGATTTGGACCTTCAATTCATTTCAAAAATGAAGCAGAATATAAAGAAAATGAAGTCTACTTCCCCAACCACACGGACAATTCAAACAACGAAACCACCGAGAGGAAAGCTGCAGCCGGTGGATGATGTTGATTGGGCATATTTGGGGACAATGCCAACTTATAACCAATCAAAAGCTGTCTTACAGTCGGATTGGTGGAAAGCCGCGGCCTTCTTAGAAATGTGTGTACTGTGTACACTAATTCAGAAAAAAACCTTAGTGATGAAGTGAATTTTAAAAACAAAATGCTTAAAAAGTTTGGAAATGCTTCTAAAGATATTTTGTCTTTATATTTCCAGAGATTTTGGCCAAAGGCCACGAGATTACAAGTGTCGAAAACTTCGGAGAATGGGAAATTGGTATCTGTGCCAAGATAAACCATATAGAATAGAGAAGCCATGTCTTGTTTATTCATTTGGGTGAGCAAATTTATGCAAATTATTAGTAATTTTGATTCAGAACTTTACTTAGTGCAGTTAAGAAACGGCACTCGGGTATTTCTATCGCAATGAGAGCAGATTTAACTCGCTCGAGCATTATAAAGACCAAAATTTTGCTGTGCAGGAGTCCTTAAGCATACTAGTATTCTTATTGCAATAAATCAGCAGTGTTTGTCAAATGATATACATGCAAGCATCCTAGAACGTGCAGCATGCACTCATCTAACAACTGGCCTCAAATAGGGTTACAATACTTTAATGAGTCACGTGTTTACCCAGCTGAGCAATGTGGCATTTGTATCTATGTTTCTACACTCATCTTCTGAGTTTTTTTTATACCGGGTATTATTAGTTTTTGTTTTTTGTTTTTTAGTATTGCTAATGACTTTAGCTTTGATGACGATATGGCGAAACTTGGCTGTGAAGTTCACTCCTTCGATCCAAGGTATCAGAACAGAATTTGTGTGTGTGTATTTTCTGTTGACACTTGTCTCTATATACTCCTGGTGTGTGGTTCTGTTTGTGTACTTGTCGCACTCTTACATGTACATAACTAACTGATGATTTGTCGAATATTTCTCTGACACGTGATCTGTTTATTAAATTATTATAGATACATAAGTAGAAAGCAAACATATAACCAGCAATGTATACATGTATACTTTTGTAAATATGTACATGTATTTCTAGGATATAGATTATGCTATGAAGATACAGAACTTTTAGATATACTATATTAATTATTAACCTCGACAAATCTGTGTACAAACTTGTGTGTTTGAAATTCAGACCACACATATCTCAATGAAAAGGCAAAGATAGCGAACAGTGATCAATCTCACAAGTCTCAAACAGAATACAAAACAAGAATGGGCTAACACGGGCTCCTCAAGATATACCAGATGTGGAATCAGGTGCCTAGGAGTAAGCATTTCCTGTCGACCGGTCACACCCGTCGTAAGCCCATTGTCTTGATCAGGTAAACGGACTAATCCGTAGTCAATATCAGTTCATCAAATCAAGAACGGTTGAACAAATTTTGCTATGAAACATGTCAGACAGCATTTTACTCAATGACCGGCTATACTGGCAAACTAGATCATTATAATGACCCTAGAATTTGCGAAATGCTGCTTTTAAACGTGAATGTTGAAACCCAGTTTGTATATTTGAAGTGTGTTGTATTAGATTCATACAAAAACAACCAAAAAGCCACCCCATCCCCCATCCCTTAACAAAACCAATCAAACAAACAAAAACCTAACAAAAAACCAAGTAAAACACCACCAACAACAAAAACATTATTATAGGTAATGTTAAGATATTTGAAAAAGATGTTGGATGAGGAAGTTTAACTCATTATTTCATTTGATAATTAAATTACCTATGATGGTATAAAAGTAATGGAAATTCATGTAGTACCATTTTGAAAGTGCAGGCCGTTCTGTTCGTGCAATACATTACAAATACACTGTCGTGCATCTTTTAAAAAGAATACATCAATTACAAATATTGCGAGATTCAGCTACGAGTACTCTCGGGCAAGTTTATTTCGTAGCACTGAAATCCATTTTGTATATTACATTAATTTCAGTATGAATGCAGAGGAGCACGTGAGGAATTCTAGTGGTGTAGTGTTTCATCCAATCGGTCTCAGTGATCAGGTCATTCAAGACTTCAACCCTCGACATGATATTTATGTAACCAATGATCAGAAATGGAATATGATGGACCTTCTTTCAATAATGGACAAACTAGGTCACAAAAATGTGAGTCATTAGTTCGAGTATAGCTATGGATTACATAAATTTCATTTTTGAAAATACATGAGGGTATGAACTGCAACGCTTTACGCCAGATATAAATGTTTCAAAGATAGAATTTATTTTTTATATTTACACTTTAAAAGTGACTTTTTTTTCGGAATCTCCAGTCGTATAAAATGCATACGCACATACATGTAGTTTACATTCATGAGAAAATGACGATCATTTCTGTTGGTAAAGAACAGGACATAAGGTCTAAAACGAGAGCATTCCAGTAATTCTATATAGTTTAAAAATGTTGAGTTTTTGCTATTTCGCCCCGACAGTGAACAAGCATGTGAATGAAAATGCTTGGTACTTGACCATATACTCGTAAGCTTCCATGTAAGTATATGTTTTGTTAAAAAAAAGAACTTTACATGACTTTCCAGCATTTGGTAAAACGGGCATTTCATTTCCTTCACTCCGTACATTTTAAAGATTAGTATATGTGTACTGTGTCGACGTTACTGAATTATGAATATTTTTTTACGAAGATAATAACAACAATTATTATGTTTCAGAGAGTCCTGGATTACCTGAAAATAGACGTGGAAGGACACGAGTGGTCGGTGCTGGATTATTTAATAGCAACAGGAATAAGTTCCAGAATAAGACATTTTTCTCTGGAATATCACATTTTCCCTGACTGGCCTAGTAAGGCCATGTATCCCAATTTATTGAGGACATATAAGACTTTGAAAGAAATAGGTTTCTACAAATATTTTACAGGTTTACATCCGTTAAACCACAATCCGCGAAGCTTTAATATACAAGCTGATGTTTGTTATGTCAATAAAAATTTTAAAGCATAATAAATTGTTGAGGGTGTTTATGGGGAAGAAAAATAAATGAGAGTTTCTCTATCATTCTGTAGTGGGTTACATGTAGCACTGTCTATTCCGCTATTGTGCAATGGAACAGCACTATATGGTTAACTTAACATTTCAAACCTACAAAGAATATGCATATAAAAGGGTTATAAGAAATTATGAGGATTGTGATTATCAAAAAATAAATATGATTCTCGCTAATTTGAATTGGGATCCGATGATTGTGTTTTCCAAAGTGATAATATCAATGATATATACTCAAATTTTACGAATGTCATAAACAATCATATTGACTTGCACGTACCAAAAAAACCCCAAAAAAAACCCCAGTTACAATACGGCCGAGGGATAAGCCATTTATGAACAACGCTATTAGGCGCTGTAGCGGCAAGAAATAGAATGCACCATAAAGCAAAACAACTAAAAATCCACAACATTGGCATAATTATTAGAAACTTAAGAAACAAAAGTAATTAGTCTTATGAGAAATCTGTTGAAGTATAAAAACAAAAAGAAGCTACAAAATAAAAAAAATATTCCTCCAGGTAAATGGTGGCGACATCTTAAGTCCTTTCAAAATCAAATAAAAAATCATGAAGCAGTCCCACCGATCGATGCAAAAGGTAACATTCTCTTTCATCCTTTAGAAAAAGCTGAAGCAATCAATGACTGTTTTGTCTCAGTATCAAAAATAAACAATGAACCTAACATTCCACCACATGGCCCAGGTCCTCCTCAGCACTCCATTGCAGATCTTAAAATATCAAAGCAGGAGGTACTAGACCAACTTTTAAACCTTTATGACAATAAACCATCTGGCCCAGATTTGGATATTCCTGCCTAAACTTTTTGAAGGAAAAATTTTTGCAATACTCCATTAAGGCACCTTTAACTAAACTTTTTTAACATATCCCTAGAAAAAGTCTCAACTCCTAGTGAGATATGGATGGAGAAAGCTTAGGTGTTACACCAGTGTATAAAGAAAGTGATGCCATCACAGACCCAATACATACCATTATCTCTAACAAAGCTCAGTATGTAAATTATGTGAAAAATTATATTCAAACATTGTACAAATTTCATATTCATGATAATGAAGTTATTAATAGAAACATCAATCAGGCTTCCCGACCTGGAGATTCTACTGTGGACAATTACAACTCTTAGAAATATATAACAAAATTATTTCAAGACTTAGATAAAGGTAAAATGTTAGATTTGTCTCCTGCGACTTATTTCTAAGGCCTTTGACAGGGTTTTCGGCAATAAGAGGTCTATTAATAAACTAGGGAATAGCAATGGATCTAAGGTAATATTTTATTGGATTGAAAACTATATTAGTAATAGATCTCAGAAGGTAGTCTTGGATGGTTATTCATCAACCTATAAGGGCATTGAGGCAGGTGTGCCACAAGGATCTGTACAGTACTGTACTACATGTAGGACCATTTTTATTCTTATTATACATAAATGACATAGATTATAATGTAATAAACCATATAAGATTGTTTGCAGATGATACATCTCTTTTTGTTATAGTAGATGATGACATAGTTAGTTCAACAAATTCATTGACATCTGATTTAGAAAGTATTAAATGCTGGTCTAACCAGTGGACTGTTGACTTTAATCCAAAATAAAACTGTAAATGTTGACTTCACCAGA
>CAJDSM010000920.1:0-22376 GCA_903981925.1 Ostrea lurida | reverse complement strand
TTTTTTTTTGGTTATGATTATGGTGATTATGCAAAGAAATGCTTGACATGACACCTTCAAATATCGGGGAACCGCTTGTGTTCATTTCATAAATTAATCTAATTTTGGAAAATATCCGAGGATATGGACTTCCGGGATGTTCGCCAGCATTGTTTCCTAGTCATAGTTTACTTCAATGATAAAGAGATTTTGTTAACCACAGATATTACACCTCACACTCATATCCATATTATTATTTTTATTTCATTGATGACCTAGCGCAGTCCTATTGTGTTAAAACGCCTAATTAAGGATAGGATTTTTCGATCAACGTACCTGATCAACAAGTAAAGTCTATGATGACATTATTGTGTTGTTGTAATATAGAATTAAATGATAAGAAATAAATCTGATATTTTTTCGTGATATGAGGTTATCACCATCGAGATTTAGAGGTTAAAACTTTTCATCAATGCGCTTCGTCCGGTGATGAATTTTGCCGTCTAAAATTCGGTGATACCTGCATCACCCGGAAAAAAAAGATTTATTTCTTATTTGATATATTTTGAGGAACATTAATTATTGGAATTTTTTTTCAATAATTTAATTTTACTTGTTACAGGCAATTTGATTGGCTGAAATACGATTGAGCAACATCAATTATTTTGGATAATCTAACTTGCTCTTTGTGACGTCCTAGAATGACGTCACAAATGCTTTTGAAATATGTTTCCAATTTTTGCAGGCCATTCCGTCGCCGTCATTTCAAAATCCTAAATTATCTCGCAGTTTCATAACAAAGTTATACATTTTTTTAAATTAACATTATAAGGAATGAAGTTTGATATGTTATCAGTAATATGTAACTTGGTACAGTTTACGCTAAATATAATCCGCTTCGCGGATTATAAAGCGTTAACTGCCCAAGTTATGTATATCGGTACATAGGTCAAATTGTTCTTCCTAAAAACATATAATTGATCAGTGATAATAGAGAAATGATATACTACCCAAAACGTTACCATTCTTATCTTGGTCAAGACAGGGTTTTCAAAAGAACAAAGGCAGCAATCGGAATTGTAATATGTGGAAAATCAGGAAGATACCCTCTTTTAGTATTATATTATGTGGATAATCCTCTATTTTCTAGTTACACATTTACACATTTTCAAATGCATTTTGTTCTTCAATAAATATATTTTTGTGAAGCCCCGTATTCCCCATCCAATATGATCCTGGTTGTACTATTGGTGCATTCCAATAAACTGTCGCAGTCCTACAATAATGGTCGTTAATTGCAATTGTATAAAAAATAAGTAATTATATATTCCTATAAGTATCATTACTTACACAATAAATTAACTATGTAATGCTGTCATAAAAGTTGATTACTTACCTACTTCTCTTTAAACGAAGACCGTTTCAGATCTTACTTTTATCGATCACACAAGGAGGTACTGGCGTCGCCACCTATTCTCACGGTCATGCTAGCCGTTTTAGTCGGACACCTTTATATACATATTACGTTTGATTGATGGCGCATGTCTACCCCTTGAATTATGAGCGCCGTTCGCGCCGGTAGTGTCAGGTTGCATTACGCGTTGTTAAGGTAGCGTGTACCCTGTTTATCTGAATAAAACACTTTAGTACACGAATGTAAAGCCCCAGTCACACTGTCATGTTTCGGGCATCCCGTTTTACTACGTTTTGAAAACGTAGAAGCACCGTTATATACGTAGGGAAACGTATCGATACGTGAATGAAACGGCTACATGTATACACGTGGCTATACGTAGATCAATCCTTCATCGATCCCGTTTATAATGGTCTGCTCAATATATACGTGGGTAAAAGAAACGTTGAAAAACGTACACGATACTCAGAAATGTGTAATAAAAACGTAGCTGATGCGCAGATAAACGTGAGGGATTTTATTTGTTACGTAAGATAAACGTAATTAATCGTGGAAAGACGTAGTGGACCTGGCTCTATACGTGACGAAACGTTCAAATACGTGATAAAACGTATAAAATCAATTAATACATTGCTACTTCGCCATTCTATGTCCTAGTGAAACGGTAACATAATAGCTAATAAAAACCGGATAATCCCTAGCACTACGTAGTGAAACGTAAACAAACGTAGGAAAACCAAGTAAAACGTACGAACAATTTGAAACGGCACGTCACGAAACGTGGCATTTTCAAACGTAGAGAAACCTAGATGCCGAAACGTAAAACACATAAGTACACGAACGTTACATTTCATTAGGGGTAACCTTACGTTCTAGATCCATTTCGATATCAATCCGTCTTTTTAAAATGTCCTAGCTTGTATATCTTTATATTTATATAGATGTTGCAGGAAATATTACACACGTCTTACTGAATTGTGAACAAATTCCTTAAATTTTAACAAGACAAACACAAACGTTTGAAGAACAGCAGAAATCAAATGATGCTAAGGATGCAAGTCGATGTTATATAATATCAAACAGCTGCTTCGGAGTGCAAGCCTGGAGTACCCTACCAAGAGAAAAAAGGAAGCCTAGAGACAGGATAGACAGTTAGGTATTTGATTTAGTTATTCAAAATTCCGAAGTATTGCTGTAATATTTCGGTAAATGATTAGTGCACCGAAGATGGAGATTGATATTGCGCCATAGGATGTTTGTTATGTGGACCATTAGTGAGCAAATTAAATTTCATTAATTTAATTATTATTATTGTTATCTCTTGAACGGTGGTTTCTTTCATTGAATGCAGAGAGAGAGAGAGAGAGAGAGAGAGAGAGAGAGAGAGAGAGAGAGAGAGAGAGAGAGAGAGAGAGAGAGAGAGAGAGAGAGCATATATACACAGACATGCCGCAGGAATATGTCGCTTTTTTGACAAGTCAAATATATCAATGGGATGCAATTTTCATCAATCTGTTATGTCGATGGGTAGACAATATGACATGCCATTACATCTTTGTTCCGTGGAATTTATCCTCTAATGTTTGTAATCATGAAATGTAATATGACATTTTCACCATGCTTTAAAGGGGTATGGACACGTTTCAAGGTAAAAGTGTTTAGATTTTAGATTTTCATTTTTAATGTTTACAATGCTCACTTAGGGTATTTCTAATGATCAGTAAAAATTTGAACGTCATTTGTTGAGTTATAAGTGAGATCAACCATTTTACAATTCTTTGCTATTAAACAAGCCTGATCCATGTTTGTTTAACTATATGAATAGCTAGTATATTCTTGTAAAGCAGATTTTTCAAATTACAAGTTCATTTTCTGAACACAAAATAGTTTTCTTGTTCTCACTGATCTTGTTTTGAACATGGTATTTTCTGTGAAGCATTCTTATGTAAATGTAAACAAGGCTCGAGCCTTGTTTACATTGTAAAAATTGTAAGTGCTCTACTCTCACTTGAAACTCAACAAATGACGTTCAAATTTTGCTGACATTAGAAATACCATAAGTGAGCATTATAAACATTAGAAATGAAAATCTAAAACCTAAGCATTTTAGATCAAACACGATGTCCATGCCCCTTTAACTACAACCTATGTATTACAATAACAAATATGCAGTTACTTGCATGGGCAGTAACTATATGCCACATATGGGGAGGTCAACACTATTGGTATGAATTATGATTGGGTCAGAATTTTTAACGGAAATATTATACAATTATTACTGTTTTTTGAGGTCAATACGTTGATTTACTTCGAAGGTGTCGAAATCATCGTATTGACCGATAAAGCAGCAATAATTGTTTTATTATATGATTAAACGATTAAAAAAAAAGAAACCCTTCAGAATTGTTCAATGTTTTAATTGTAAAGAGGTGGATCGATGACCGTGGCAAGTTGGCTCAAATCCAAAATACAGTAGACGTCAATAAATCCTAATATTCACCTGGAGCCCAAGTAACGTGGACGTGAATATGAGGAATCATTGACTTCTACTGTGTTGGATCTCAGCCAATCAGAGAGCTAGGAAGTATTCAATCACATGTGACGCGCCAAGCATCTCTATTATGACGTAACGTCAAAAACAGCGTCTAAATGCATACTTCTCATCAACATTGATAAAACAGATGACGGCGTTATGAAGAGTTTCATGTAAGTTTTTGCTTTTCAATATGATATTATCAGAGATGACATTTTAGTAAATTTATGAGTCATGATAATTTCGACTTTCAAAAAGTTATAAAATTAATGTCTCGTACATTGAACAATTATTTGACTCTCTCTCTCTTCTCTCCTCTCTCATCTCTCTCTCTCTCTCTCTCTCTCTCTCGTTTTGACACGTGACACGTTACAAACAAAAAGAGCATGATGTGGAAAATATGCTGTGAACTTTAAAATATGCGTAACTATATACATAATTACAATATACAATTATTGAATTCTGATGAGGTTGACTTTGATGTATCAACCCGGGATGATATTCACCAGAGGCACGGCCGAGGTGAATAATACATTCCCCGGGTTGATATATCAAGAGGTTAACCGATTTCAGAATTCAATAATTGTTTTATTAAATTATTCCAAAATTTCATTAATAATGCATAATACAAAAAAGAGCGTTTCAGTAGAAAATATCAACAAAATTTATTTAACCAAACCAGATTTGCGAATGATAATCCGTGCCTGCGTCAGAATCGTTAGTCCATGTCTCAGAAAATATCAAAGTAGTTTTTTTAGCAGTTCTCCGTTATTTAATTTGTCTTGGCCTCGGAATAAATTCGTTCGTTAGCTCCTGAAAGGCTTCATTCCTGGGTTTTTCTTTACAAGAAGTTCTGAACAGTTCTAATGGCGTTTCCGTTGCTCTCCTAGTGTTTTTGCATAATTTTTATTACAATCCTCCCTAATTCATTATCATTTATCGTCGCTAATCGCCTACATTCTTGTTCGTTCGCCATATTGTTTTTATACGTCGTTCAGCGCTTGGTTTTTCCCTACTTCTATTTTTAGGTCCACGCCTGGTATGTCGTTCTATTTTAAGCTCCACGCCGAATTTGTCATTTATTTTTAGTTCCACGCCGAATTTGTCAGTATTGTTTACCTCCGAGGTTCTATTTATAATGTACTTTGAGTTTTATCAACATTCAACGCCTGTAGTTTCATCCAATCAAATTATTGGGATTTTGGGAGTATTTTTAAAATAACACAATTTATTGGGCGGTTTTCTTATATCAATAATGTATAGAAGTTTGGAGTAAATACGCATAAAAGTATATGTATCATAATGTGGTTTACTGTACGGTATAAATACTATCACGTTATTACGGATAGTGATTATTAGCTTAAAGGAAAATTATGTTTGATCCCGGGGAGAGATCTAGAGGAGTCTCAACGTATAATTTTGTGTACAAACGTACGACTGAGATTTTCACCGCCCCACCCCCACCCCACTTTCCTCAATTACATATATATATGTTCAATATTTTTGAAAACCATACACATTAATTTATGTATAATTCCTTTAAAAATTCTTATGCATTCAAATATTGTTACCTGTTCATGTATAGTTGCTGCCAATGCAAGCAGTGCGTGTTATTGCTATACCCGGGTCGTACATGTAATGGGAAGGTGGAAAGGGTATTGGGAACCCGGGAGAAAGGAGGCGGGAGAAAGGAGAAGAGGGGCGGGAGAAAGGAGAGAGAGGGCGGGAGAAAGGAGAGAGGGGGCGGGAGAAAGGAGAGGAGAGGCGGGAGAAAGGAGAGAAGGGGCGGGAGAAGGGAGAAAGGGACCCCCTTTCCACTCCCTCTATAATAGTAAATAAGACAAAATTCGCATCTGATAAATACCAACCCATGTGATATAACAGCATGTCCAATACTGTTTTACCCTATTGGTATAACGATTGTGAAATTGTTTTCCATTGATATATATTTGACTATGTCAAAAAGTTACGATTCCAACAGACCAAGATGTAGGAAAGACCCCCCCCCCACACACACCACAACAACAATTTTAAAACCTGTACGCTCCAATGCTGAATTTTATGAATTGTTTTCCATAAATGATATGAAAGATAAAATTTATTGTAAGATAGGATTACCGATCATTAATATTCTATTATTTTTAATGTTTAACATATTACTTGTTATTACTCTTACCTCTACCAAGGTTATATCATCATCTGTATAGCTAGATGACTTTTAATAATGAAGCATTTTGGAATAAGCGATAGAAGCGGGACTAAATCGTATCTTAAGAGAGTGTTCCTGTGGCTGATGATTTTCGAAATACATTCTCAGCAGTAATACTATTCGTTCCTATTGACGCCCTGCCCTACTGACGCACCGGGACTTTTCAATCCTCCAGCATTAAGCCCCTCTCCTTCAGTAAACTTACGGTTACAGCAAGAGCTTTTATTTTTCTTTTTATTTCATATACATGATATTCAGTCCCGATGTTGGCATCATCGGATAGCGATATTTTCCAGTAATAATATATCGGTGTCCTCAGGTTTTAAAGATATGCACACTTTACTGAGTACGTGCAACTATTAACCATCCTTCTACCGCAATTTGAGTATTCAGTCCATAGGTTGTTTCCTCATCTTTTTCTAAATTTTATGTGTTGACACACCTGTGACTAGGCGTGATACTCCATTATCAATGCGGCCGTCATTTCCGCGTACATGCTTTTGCTGTAAACCATAGGGCTCCCCATTAATTTTGTTAGGGAGACTATGTGTAACGACTGGTAATGACCCAACTTCACAACAAAATTTCAGAGGGTGGTATTTTCTAAAGTATTCAGATATGTAGTTAACCAAACATTACATCTAAATATAATTAGACACTTTTTTTTTAAAGGTCCATCATATACTTGGACAAAAAAAGTTAAGGATCATGATTTACAAATAATTTAATTTATAAAATAACAACATATTTCATCACCACTATTTAAATTTTCAAAATCAACAATTACAAAACAATATTTTGTTTTTTATCCAAATTATTGAAGCGTTAAATAATGAAGGCAATCTTTGTAACATTCCAACCCCTAAATTTCAGAATGAAAATTTAAAAGGATGGAAATTCACAATTAATGTTTTTAATCAGATGATTTGTAATAAGTCAATATGTGGGTATGACCTCCACGTGCTGATAACAGCGCGAACAACGTCTCTGCATGTTGGATAATCTCCGGAAGAAGATTTGTGCAATTGATTCCATTTCCTCGACCAAAGACAAGAAATTTCCTCAGTTTCTCGGAAGCAATGGACGGCTGAAACTGCCTGCTGTAGCTTGTTCCAAAATGTTCTATGGGTTTAAGATCGGGAGAGAGGCTCGTGCCAAGTCAGATCGCTCGATAGTCTCAGTTTTCTCAGATAGCCGTTAAACTCTAGCCCTTGAGGACGGCATTATCATCCCATCAAACTAAAGTAATCGCGATAGCACCGGCATACGGTCTGAGGGGTTCTGAGAACCTCATTTCGTATCGAATGCCCGTAGGTGCCTGCGATAACGTGCAAAGTCAGTCTTTCCGGTTTATACTGATACCACCCAACCATCCTGAACCACTCAAAAGATTCGTGCTCAGCAACAGCAGAACGTCAGCTATATCGTCACCCTGCATACGCCAAACGCCTACGATCCACTCATGAAAGTCATACCAAGCCGCGACTCATCATTAAAAAGAACAGGGATCAATGACGCATTGCCAGTTTACGTGATTTCGTGTCCATTGATCTTGCTGTTCTGTGTCTTGCGGGTCAAATTTGGGGCGGACTGCTGCCGGAAAAGCTCTAAATGTCTGGACGCGTGTAGTCTGTTACGACATGTTGTGCCGCTTACGTCGCCCCCTGTTACTTAGTTTCAAAGTCTCTATTGACTTGACAGCACTCTCGGAAACTTTTGACGCTTAGACATATTGGCCGAAGTAAGGTCCTGACAACAGTGGAGTTGAACCTCGGACGACCAAAAGTGGTCTCTCAGCACAACAATACAGTCTTTTGATGGAAGCGATTCCATAATCGAGAAATGACACTTTGGGACACATTAAGTGTGCGGCAACAGTTTCTCTGAAACAACACAGATTGACATCCATACCTACGGCTGTGAGCGTCTTCCACGCCCGTTAAAGTGACGTCTCATGGCTTGAATGTTCCAAAGTCACAAACAAATATTAAAATGTCCCAGCACACTTAAATGACAAATTTCTTGAACTACGCCGTATACCCGAAACACTGTTTTTCTTGACTCTGTGTCCGAATTCACCCAAGCCATTCAATTAAGCCACGCATTTCACAATCTACAGGTAACCAACACAATCATCAATACAATACTGAAAGAAGTATCAATGTTTATTTCCAAAAAATATACTACATTTTGTTTTAACTATTCGAAAATCATGATCTCTTTACTTTTTGTAGAGTAATATTTGGTAGCCATCGACTTTTTAGTTATTAATAATCAAGTCAGCTAAAACTTTCAATACTGCAAAATCTGTCTATCTGCTGAAATTAACACGAGCACCTGTGGGTACTTCGCAAATGTGCATAGAAAGGTATCAAAACAATTTGGCTGCGCTTTGTAAAATTCTGTTCCGGTAATGATTTAGAATTTGATATTTCTGAAAAATATTTGTGCAAAATTACCGCGGTACCGTCGAAACATTATTTTGCTGTGCATTAATACACACTAAACTGCGTCTCTCTCTCTTCTCTCTCTCTCTCTTCTCTCCCTCTCTCTTCTCCTCTTCTCTCTCTTCTCTCTCTCTCTTCATAGGTCAAAGTGGGTGATGCTTATTGTCAGCACACCTTTTCTGCGTTTTTCGACAAAATTACGCATAATTGGAATTGGCCTCTGTACTAATATACTAATATGTTGTTATTATCCGGGGGGGGGGGGGGGGGGGACTTACTATATACGATAGATAGGGACGTGCCCGCTTGGAATAGGTAGCCTTTTTCACTACAGAATGTATGAAAAGGATAGAAATCTCAGCATGAAATATATGATAAGGTTAATGTTTACTCAATTAATTATAGAATGGGGCCTTCTAATATTGATCCAGGTGGCAGTTCTTGTTTGTCATATGGGAAAAGGTCAACATTTGGAACGAAAATTATTGAAAAGGTATACATTTCTCAATAAAATTTATGAAAGAGGTGGGGGGTCCTGCAATGTCAGCGGCACGTCCCTACCATAAAATTCGAGTGACCCCGGGATGTTATTACAGCTATAGGCAGATAACACGGGCTGATAAAAGTTGTCAGTGTTTCATATTTTTCTTAACAAGTTGCAGGCACGTAATAAGGGTAGATAAAATTTGTCTGTGTTCGTCGAGGTAAATATGAAACACAGACAACTTTTATCAGCCCGTATTACGTGCCTGGAGCTGTAATAACAATTTTGTCTTTCTTCATATCAATATAATTGCATGTAAATTTTCACACGGTCTCCCTATCTGTTTATTACAAATGCTTAGGTACTTTTACATATCCGATGGATCTAAACAGTGACGTATAACGTCACTGATCTGAGGTCTGTACGTCACAGTCCGTCGCGTCATAGACAACATTTATGATCGAAGTTATATTATGGATTCTTTGAAGCAGAATCCATACAAAATGAACTTTGACAATTGTTTTATTATCAGACTATCTCTTCGTCGCCTTTTGTACTGTTTACAAACTTTGTGTTCATCTGTCTGTGTAATACATTATTTTCAAACTGTTTGATTGCATCAGACTATATAAGAGTTGTTCAAAATATAAAATGGCGAAGCAACAAAGTATTAAACGTAATCATAGTCCCAAAAAAGCCTACAAAATCGAGTGTAGGGCAACATGGACCTTTGACAAAAGGGAAGGCAGGATCAGGTGCCATGGAGGAGTAAGCATCCTCTGCTGACCGATCAAAACGAGTCCAAAATGGCGATCATTCATCAATGTATTCGTCATAGTAAGATCACGTGACCTATAAATTACCTGTCTGCAGGCAGGTAATATGGTCTCATAATAATGGCTAATGAACCAATCAAATTCTTAGAATCTGATTTTTAATTTTCAGTATGACAAAACTCCATGTAATGCCCCTCTACATAATTTTCTGCCGACCAGACAGAAAGACATACAGCCCGGTGGGGTGGGTAGGTGGGGCTTAACCTATATGTTTGGGTACAGACATCCAGGTGATATTTTCAAAACACCTATATTCAGTTTGTGCCCTGTTCAAAGACTGTCAATATATTACCTTGGCTATCTATCGCATGAAAAGTTTATGTATTCTAAGCTATCTAAAGTCACTGTACATGGAATTTTCATGATAATACAGCAAAATTAATGTCATGAATATACAAAAACCGGGACAAAAACTAAGTGTTTTTAATAGAGTGGATCACGTCTCCATACTTTTATTTACAAAAAAATTATACATGTGAACCATGCACCAACATATTCACCTCAGCTTCACATCATGGAAACTTGACCCATTCCATAAGAAAATGTGCTTGGAGAAGTCCAATTTACTGTTATTTGAGAAATATGTGCTTATACTTGATTTTATTAGCATTTATTTTTTTCAAAGTTCCTTCCAGTTGAGCACACACAAAATCCTCTTTGAAAACTATGGATTGGTTGTTTTAACTAGAATGAAATTTTTTCTTTTTCTGGAGAATTATAATCTTGATTTTGATATTTGACCTGCTGTGGGCTCACGGCTCGATGAAGTCACCCATCGTCTTTATTTCAAATTAAAGGACTGTATTCATCATGCATAGCTCTGATCCTTAAACGTATTTAGCTCCAGTCTTTGGCACTCGATTTTTCAGCTCTACAAAAGTTTTATCTACATATTTCCGATTTCCAACATTTCGGTATGGGCATCACTGAACAGACATGATTTGTCGAAATGCACATATGGTGCATCAAAATTGGTAACGTATACTATCAACATTACTCTGTTTGTCTAGTCAAGACAACGAGCTCCCGGCGGGCGTGACTGGTCAACAGAAGATGTTCACACCTCTGGTTTGGCCATGGGTTCGTGTTTGCCCAACTCTTATTATTGTATTCTGTTTGGGCCTTATGAGATTGATCATTGTTCGTTATCCTTGCCTTCATATTCAATTGTTGGTTGATATTTCAAGTAAGGTCTTTGCAGATTTAAACTGAATAACATAATACTGTTGCTTGGATAACGCTTATAATAATGTTACTCAATATATTCCCCATTTCAAGTTTTCTAGTTATATAAAAAGAAATGCCTTAAGATTCCAAGGTTCGTTTATATGCTATGTAGTAATAAGATTACATATCTGTTACTTCCACACGATTAAGATACATTGCATAATAAGTTGTACATTGCAAACGAAAATACTCACTAACACTACAATCTGAGGATTATTTTGCTTCAGCACTTAGCTGTGTTGTTTTTTTTAAGAATGTTGACAATACACGAAGGAGTTTCAAACAATTCTTAGTGAAAACCATCAAGGCATACAGACATACATACAGACAGACAGATAAACAGACAGACAAACAAACATACAGACACAGAGACATACAGAGGACGTCAAATATCATGTCCCATTAATAATTCAAATACGATGTCATAAAATGCGGATATCGATGCAATAAACATGACAATAACCACAAGGACTTAGTCTTCACTGTTGTTAATTTCATTCGCCAAATTTCTCCAAAAGGTCTCATGCTTATCTTCTGTGTCACAATCACACCATTTGAAGAGTTTAATTTTCCACCAAATGAACAAGAATTCCTTAGGTAAACTGTTTATAGCAATTTCATCTTTCAGTATTAATAGAATTCTGGCGTCTGTCTTTATAGTGTGGATTTTTGCTATTGAATTTCATACTCCCAATCATGCTTCAGAAAGTGCTCTTTGATAATAATATAATACATTTTTGCTTTCGTTGGATATGTTTGCAATTTCTTCACAAATGCTACTGCCAGTGGAAAGTCTTTTGTCATTGAAAGCAACCAAGACACGTTTGCCCCTCCGATAAATTTTCGTACAAGTATTTTACCCGTTGGGAGAATGTGAGACATAAGAGTCGAATGGATGAGTGTCCTCCCCTTGATAGGAATCTATACTGTCCCTCCAGAACAAAACGAATGCGAAGTAGGAAATACGTCAGCAGTATTCTGATCTGTAACAGAGCGAGAAACCAACAGCAACAAGCAGAGTGAGCGAAAGCATGACTACCGAGAAAAGAAGCCAAGTAGTCGATAACAAAATATTTCTAAAGCATGCAGCGTGTGCAATGTATCATTCAATCTCTTTTTAGGTAAACCAATGCAAAATGTGTCATTTAAATGTAAAAATTTTCCATAAATCTCGATCATTAACTTTAGAGAATCCAGACTTGTGCATGAGCAGTCAAATTGATTTCCACGAAAATCTACTTTCACGTTTTCTAGACCTTTCAAAATGTTTACGTCAGCTTGAGAAAAGGACGCAAATTTGTTGGATACCAAACTGAGAAGTTTTAATGACGGAATACCTTGAACAGATATTGGAATATTCCTGAAGCGGTTTAGGTCTAAGTACAACATTTCTAATGAGTTTCTTTGTGATGAGAACAAATTGGGATGAAGTTTCTCCAAATCATTTTTTGAGATGTCAAGTAGTTTTAGCTTGGAAAGACCTTGTAGAAATACCCCGTCCTTGTCCCTGTCAAGACCGTCACTTAAATCTGTATTTCTTACAAAAAATTCTTGAAGACTGACTAAAGGCGTAAAAAACATTGGGTATAACTTTTTGCATGTTCCCTCAGAAATATCTAGAGACGTAAGCATTGGAAATAACAATTTCACACTAGCATATTTACACCAGAAGAAACCGGTTTTACTGAGGTTGAGTTTCAACAAACCTATAGAGATTAAAGTAGCAGTACGATCATCAACTAAGTCAGGATCCATAAGTGTGTCTGAGCAATCTAATTCTTGGAGTGAGCGAGAAAACGTTACATTGACATCTGAATCATCAGATGTGGAGCCATATCTTTGCAGATCTAGTGAAATCCGACCAAGAGAGTTCAAATTTAGATGCGTAATATTTGGCAAACTAAGTAGACGGAAGAAAAACGCGAAATCTGATATAGGGTTTTTGGAAAGATCGATTCTCTGTATACATTTTTTGAAAAGAGATTCATTCCAAGCGTCTACAATCTGAATGTTAACAATGAAGTCTTCCCGAAAGCTTACGCTCTTAACACAAATATTTCTAAGGTATTTAAAATCCCGATCCTTCCACATATAGTCTTGTTTCCATACATAAGAGTTTCCTGAGAAGTCCAAGGACTGCATTGTTCTGTTCTGAAAATACTTCAAAGCGTGCAAAATAGAATGCACGGAACAAGATCCTCCTATAGAAAAGTCTTGCAAGTGTTTGAAAGGAAGGAATACAGTTTCGTTCATATCTGTGCATATTGAGTAAGTACTGAAACTAATATGTAAATATGTAACTGACAATGTTGACAGAGACAGGAAAGAACTGCTGTTATATCTAATGTCTGAATTAGCATCAATATATATATTCGTTAGGTTTGTCATACTAGCAAATTCCTTGGGGAAATACAAAAACCCACCCATAGAAATAGCTAAATGATCTAGCGAATACAGTTGTGCAATTTCTACCATGATGTTTCCATTTCTAAACTTATTATGATCCAGTAGTAGAACTTTTAAGAACTGTAAGTGATTCAGAGCCCCATTATCGACACTGTTGAGTTTATTGTATGATACGTCTAAATATCGCAGGTTAGGAAATCCCAGGAACGCTTTTCGTGGCAAAAAAGGAATCAGGTTACTTCCTAGAGAAATCTTGGTCAAGATGTTTGATCCTGGGAGATCTTTCCCAGATATTCTCTTTATCTTGTTATTGGAGAGGTCCAACCACACCATGTCCTTCGGAAAATCACGTGGCATGGACGTCAGACCTAATCCATTGCAGTCATATACTGTTCCATTGTATCCATAAATGTTGAAGACTTGCCTCCTTTGGCAGCCATCACATGTTTGTAGCATGAAAACTACACCTTAAATTAAAAAGATTGCAAGTTTTAAGTGGTTCACTGTACCTGGAAATGGCATGACTGATTAAAACATTAAAGCTGATATCGATAAGCAAAGAAAGCAAACAGTGATCAACCTCGTAATAATAACAATTTTTACTCATGTTTTAGCTTGATATTTGTCTCTGAAGTCAAAATGAAATATTGCACTAAGTCTTCTACGTATCTAAAACATATACCCTACCAATTTTGATGCACAGTGGGGTTAAGGTGTCCCAAGTGAAATTAACGAGTAATAACAGCACAATCAAATTAAAGTAAAATTCTTCCAACTGCCGCATATTTTACTAAGAATCGTAAGAACAAACATCGTGTCATGCGTGGAAATGCCATGCTTACCCGTTATGTCATAATACCAGTGAAGTAAAGTTATTTTTATCCGCTAGACTTTCAGTTGTTTATTTCCACGGTTCAAACATTCAGTGCACTCAAATCATTTGCAGTTTGGGCTTAATGTATTGATATAGATGTAAAGGCAATGATAATGAACAGTGATCAATCTCCTAAGTCCCAAATACAAAAAGGCGAAGTTAACATCGTTTTAAACGTAATCATAATAAAAAACATACATGTATACACAATTGAATGTAAGGCAAAAGCGAAGGTAGGGTCAGGTGCCATCGAGGAGTAAGCATTCTCTACTGGAACCGTCAAACCCGCCGTAAGCCCTTAATCAATAAAAGTAAAAGGGATTAATCGAAATCGCAATCTGGTGCATAAAACTAGGTAACCGTAATATGATTATATTTTACAAAGGGTTAATGAAAGCAATCAGTGCAACATTAATTATGACTTAGTGATAATAGGTCATTATATCGACCGTAGAATTTGCGAAATGATGACTTTAAATAAAATAACAATAAGAGTTGGGCAACACTGACCCTGGGCACACAAAGGTGGGATCTGGTTCCTAGGAGAAGTAATAATTCCTGATGACGGTTACACCCGCCATGAGCCTATAGTCTTGATCAGGTAACCGGAGCAACCGTAGTCAAATCAATGTGTGAAAAATGGCTCAAACAAGGCTTAGAATTGCTATGACACACCAGACAGCATTTTAAACTCAGAGGCACACCATACACTGGTAAATTAAATTGTTATAGACGATTCATAACTTACAAAATAGCTGCCTTTAAACGTGAATGTTAAAACCCTGCAACAACAACTTGTTTGTAAGTAGCCTGCCTCGATTCAAAATTTGATCATACGCAGAACCAAGTTGTTGCGCATCGAAAAAGTTGAGTCATACAACATGTTTGCAGGTGATGATGGAAATGATTCTAACATAGATATGGGAAGTTACAATGGAGAAGCTGAAAATTGTCCCGTTTGTCCTAAAGTTGATTTGTTAGTTTGCCGTTATGTCAATGTTTATTAGAATATCAAATACGAAGCAGACATGGAAGTCTGTCCTTTAGTTCTATTTCGCTGGGATATATATATCGACATATAAATGAAATCATTATCATTGATAGATAAAACACCGCTAGAAATTCTTCTTTTCATTGTAGAAGCTTTTGAAATGAATTCTGCCTCATAAGAATATAAAAATCGGTCAGCTAATAATAGAGCATAATGGGTCATTGGAGTTCCAACAGACTGTTGGATTACCTGAATCGCAAAAACTACGAAGCATGTGTCAATGAGGAACTCCAGAATAGCTTTAAATATCAACTCAGAGATACTTGCGTTGTAGAATCAAAGAGTGAGTTTACCGAAATAATTTTTGAATGGCTGATCACTAGATAAAAATATTTCCTTATGTGAAAGGTTTGGGAATTTCAAAATTCACTAGAAGTTCTTTTGGAATTTTTTTAAGGATCCAACATTTGATTTACACCACTTCTGGCATAATGTAGTTTCTCAAATGTCTGAAGTTGCTCCTTGACAGCTGTCAATATTTTTGACGGAGTAGAGACAGTGGCTTGGTGTTAACATTTACTAGATCCAGCAATATATTTTTGTTTGTAATGTATTTGTTATGAAGTTTTGGAATCCGGTTAATAGTTACGGTAATTCATATCCGTCCATCCCATTGACTAGATATAAATGTGTTTAAACTGAAGTATGATTTTAAAAAATTTCGTTTTGAAAAAAGCAGTAGGAGTGTAAGCACGATTACCAGATGTGAGTTAATACCAAGTTCGTTTAAAATGCAGTTGTAGTAGTGAGAGCCTTACAGACAAAAAAGAATATGTTAAAGCTATGTCGCTATGATAATGTTATAAAGTTACCTGCATCGATAGAACCTATACAATCTTTATTTGCATATACCCTATGATTTAATTATATGTGTGGCATTTCTGCATTCACTAACGAAGGTAAAAATCAATACTATCGTGTTAACAATCTTAAAATTTGGCAAACAATGTACCTTTCGCGAATATCCTTTGGTCGATTGTACTGCACACGATCGGCTTTTGAATATATAATTGCAATGTCAATTGGTTGCGATTTCATGCCACCGAGGTGCAATGTTACGAATCATTAAATTATACTATATCAGAAACAAGACTTTTGTATGATGATTAAAGAATCTTAACAAAGAATCATTTACTTAAACACTCACGCATATGCACAATGAAATATCTTTCATTTCTCACCCCACGTACCGTGTGGACTGTATTGTCGTATGGTATTTTTCTGTTTAGTGAGCGTGACGATACTCGCGGTAACAATCATGTACAAGCCACGACAACTTATTTTCCATCGTGAGGCCTTGAACCACTCCCTGTTGCATCCAATGCACATTTCGGACAAATTAAAAATGTACTCTCTTCAAGTGGTATGTGATGCCAAAAATTGAAATGGAAATCCGAAACCATGATTATATTAAACAATAAAAAACCCTGAAGCTTAAAATGTAGTGACAAAAGACTGGAGTTATAAAATACTTCGAAGAGATCAGAGGTCTTGCCTGAGGAGATACATGAACTTCACTTAATTTAAGAATAAATTTGACTTCAAATACGTATCCATATTTTTTCAAGCTGATGATATGCTTCTGGTCTTTATTTTTTTAAGCTCGACCTATTTTAACATTTTTAGACATCTTCAGAATTGCTAGATCAAGATTAAACCAATTTGTACAAATACTGCGTTTAAAGGAAGATGTCAAGTTTTTTTTCTCAAATGAAGAATCAGGTCTTCCTTTAAAAGGGGGAGAGGAGATAATTAAGAAGTTCAAAAACTTCTGGTGGTGTCATTTAAAAACATCAAAAAGACCAATTTTGTACTGGGACCAAAAAAGCCGAACATCTATATGAAAGCTTCCTACATAGTGGGGTTCAAGTCTTGTTTCCAATCATC
This sequence comes from Ostrea lurida, assembly GCA_903981925.1. Classification (NCBI taxonomy): domain Eukaryota; kingdom Metazoa; phylum Mollusca; class Bivalvia; order Ostreida; family Ostreidae; genus Ostrea; species Ostrea lurida. Next base: position 5,029 of record CAJDSM010000920.1, on the reverse strand, counting down.
GCCTAACGGGGACAGGGGTTCAAAATAGGGAATCGAAAATTAACATCGCAACTTTAAAGGGGAAAAGTCCGAAAAATACATTCCTTCCTCAAAGAGACCATTCATCCAAAACAGAGTGTTTATATTGGAAGCTTAGTGATGTGGGGTAGATTGCATATGTAAGTTTATTCACGCAACCATGGCCGCCAGATAAAGGGTGGGGCCACAATAGAGGGGAACAGAGTTTGATATAGGCTTATATTGGGATATATGGTGATAAAAAAAAAACTGTATTGTCGAAAAACATTTAAATCATAAAGATATTAAATTTATTAGAAAAGCTTGTTGATATGGATGTGGTTTTAAGCATGCCCCAGGTGTAAGAGTGGACCAGGATTCGGGCCAATTTTGATATAAGGCTTTTGTTAGGAAATATCTTATTAAAGAATCTCCAGAAACACAACTATCTCTTTAATAGTGTGATTGAAATGTATTCCAAAATGGTAGCCCATTGGGTCAGGGTGGGAGCACCATAGGTTGATATTAATAGGCTATATATAGAATAGTAAATAATGAAAAATCTTCTTAGAACAATAAAACCCCACGAAGTTATTCAAAACATGGAAAATTAGGCGATGAGTGTCAGATTCCAAGTTTGTATCAATAATGGTGCCCTGGGATTAGAATAGAGAACAACAAATAGAGGGAGCAAGTCTAACATAGGTTTTCATAATGAATAGTTAGAACATTCCCAGTCATCTGATCAATGATTCTTACTGGTGAAATGTTCATCTTATAGGTATTGAAACCAGACAGAGTTTAACTTTACTACATAACATTTGAAACATGACCGATTGTAATAATCACAAGTGTTGTGCTTCACTCTAAGCAAAAGTGTTCATGTGAGTAATTAATGTATAGCACCATGGAACTTTGTTTGACATGCGTACAAGGTTCAAAAGCCGTTGATTTGTTTTAAAACAAATAGTGATTTCATCACCCTTCTCCCCATGATGTCAAGTTCCAAATACTTTCTGTTAGCAACATTCCATTTATACCATGCAATATCTATAAACTACATATGGCGTTTATGCATGTCTCAACCAGGTAAATTTCGAGAGGGGCATATTTTGAGGGGAGAGGTACATCAAAGTATGTAAGAATCCAGACCCATTCTATTTACTATCCTCTATCCAAACTGGACGCACTAGCCTAAGTTTGCAATACTACCAAATTGATGACTTACCAAAGGAGTTGGCGCTCCTGAGTTTTGAGCACAAATTGCGCAAAATATGCTATTGCTAAGTATAATTGCTGGTTCAATGCTAAACACATGTGGTGAAACTATTCCCTATTATTACTGAACCCTATTCAATTGAGAATGCTGTGTCACTTCCGATTTTGAAAAGGGTTTGGGGGTTTAATATTGTGGGGACTGGAATGGAATAAATCGAAAGTTCAAAATCTGCATACTTTTTACGTTTCAAATTAAACGCAAATCAACCTTTTATTGTATAAACCCTAAAGGTAATATTAGTTTTTTTAAGAATTTATGATTTATGGTAGCTGCAACTTGGAGCTAATTAAAATAAATGATAATTTATGCAATTTGGTCGATCCATCATTCCAACATGAACACCGGATACTTAAAAACGTCAAAGTTTATTCTACTTTTTTTTTTTTTTTTTTTTTTTTTTTTGTGCAGTTTAACAACATTTATTCAGATAATATGTTTAGTCAGGATTTTACATGTGTACCCCTTACAAAACCACCCTGACCCGGGGGTACAGGGTATAAGTGTAAATTACTCTCGTCACAACACACATCCACACAGACAGACAATTCATCTGAACAAAGGAAAGAAGTAAAAGAAGAAGAAAGTTGATCTGGTGACTCTGGCGGGTTTCAAAACTATACAAATAACACAAATGTGGATTTAATAAACAATGTCAAGTTGTTAACTAAAAGATACTATTATAATACATACATACATGTACATATGCTAGCTGAGTGGTTAAGACAGTTAAACCCACTCTTGTGACTTCATATAATACTTAGGTTAGAAGAGCATAGACTAAATTACACTTATAACAAATATGTGTGTAGTCACAGAGTAAGGGGAGGTAAAAAACTTTCAAAATACTTAATGAAAATTAATCCTTGAGTTTTCTAAGACTCAACTTAATTTCCATTTCTTTCAAACGTGATTTGTACCATTATTTTTTCCGATGCAATTTGTTTTTGTTTACTATTGTAAACATAATGCCAGTAAACTTTAAAATCTTTCAAGTGATAGACCATTGCCTTACATTTTGTAAATATATGAATGTGTTCAATGTAATCTTATTAAAAGTCTCAACCATTTCACACTTTTCTGAAACCCAAGGAAAATGTTCTGTCTTTCAGTTCTAATAGATGAAAGTAAAATGTTATTCACAAAACCAGAGTTGCACCACTTCTACTTAAACAAATAGTATACTAACCTTTTTCACAGTCATGGCATAAATATGTTCTTTAACCTGACTCTCTCTCTCTCACTAAGACAGTAAAGAACATAGGACATTATGTGATTTCCTGTAATAATTTTAAAACCATGTATTTGTGAGTTTAATATTCTATGGTTTATTCGATACTGAACCATGTAATTTTTGCTATCCATTTTGTATTCTTTAAAAACATTTTATGATATCGTTTCCATTCTTCTTAGATATGTTCAAATTGATCCATCCATTTTTTTGTCCAGTGGTTTATCATTGCTGAAAGTGTTTAATATTCTGTTAAAAGAATTATTTTGTCCAGTTTTGCGTTTTAGTCAAAGTAAAATGGGTCAAGAGAAACATTGGTTCTTGTTTCTTTAATTAGATTGTCATAGTTAAATATCTCTCATCATTTTCTTTTACTGCTTGGTGTTACTCCAGAAATTCTAAAGATTAGCTTCTAATAGACATATATATTTTTGAATTGTCCATAAGCGTCGATTATATTTCCTCCTTCATTTCCAAAAAGAAGTTTACCCTAAACAATATGTTTTTAACACCATTTCCTTCATAAGTAGCATTGTTATTTTGTTATCTACTTTAAGTTTTTCATTGAACCGAGAACACTTTAAACGCCATTTTGGTCTACTTGTGAATGCCATTTTCAAAACATTTTCACGCCTTTCCAGGAGCTAAAACACATCTTTGCCAAATCTAATTATTTTATGAATTATGCAATTATTATTTAATTGCATAAGTTGGTCCAATATTTAATGACTTGGTTAATATTGATATCTTTCACCTATAATCAGATGCATTTTTCTGAGGCTATTCTACAATTTCATTAACCCAAGATATTTTCCCACTACTTGCAATAATCAATCTTTCTCATATGTTTATCATATTATAACCCCTTATCCATACTCCTGTGATACTATCAGACTTCTTCCTACTTTATGAACTGGACTTCCACCAAAATTCAAAGAATTAGCAGTTAGTGGTTCATTACTAATATTCTTTTGGCGGGTTTGGTCAAGGAAATTAATAAATGTACGATTTGTTGAAATTCTAGGGATTTTTATTATCAGTTTGCTCCCGATTGGAGTATAGATTTCTTCTCTTCCATATGTTTCAAAAATTAAAGAATTTTTACTGATGTATAATTGTAGAATATTAACCATTTCGCCCTAAGTTATGTCCAAATTCATTCCTAGAACTTTGAATTATTTTTGGTTGCAGTTCCATACTAATTTCTGACGTGAAAACTGGTGTGAAAAATTAATAAATGTTGGTTAATCAACATAAAAATAATACCGATCCTAACCACCAGACACTTTTTATTCATTTAAAATTCAAAGCACGTCGTTTGGAAATTGCGATGAAATTGAAAAAATAAAATATAAGGATGTCGATTGTCCCAGATATGTCTTTTTCTAAACTTTGGGATTCGATAGTCATATTTTACATTCGATATCATGTTTTCTTTCTGTACGTCAAGTGCAAAAAGGTTATCATTTATTTCCATTACAAATATGAATTTTTTTTCATATATCCGTAATGTAAGAAGACATGATTATGATTTGTTTACAGAAACAGAAAAAAAAAGTTTAAATGAAAAAAAAAAATCAGTTAACTTTAAGTGCAACAAAAGGTCATGTTAAAAATGCTGTAGCTCAATAAAAAACATTACAACCCTGGTTTTTCTTTTGAAATTCCAATTTTCTTTGAATGTAGAAATTAAAATGCACTTACTAAAAATATGACATTAGTTCAAATCTGAGGTGCAAACCTCGTTAAGTTACTATAGCACCTATTTGTACACGTTTATTTAAATTACTATACCACCACTTTGTACAGATTTAAGTTACCATACCGCTTAATTGGTACGCAGCAGAAGTGTGTAGTCAGTGGTTCGGGTCTTCTGAAATATAGAAAGTGTGAGTCGATCTACCTCTGAATCACATGAAGCCACTTCCATCGAAGTGGCTGCGACGTTCTCAAGATCACATTGGGATTTGATTAAACTTAAGAAATAAATCTGAGACCGTGTGTATCGTTTCCTTGGCTGATTTCGCCACTGAAAATCATGAGTTAAAGGAACTCATAATGATTCATTTTCTCCAGATTCCCGACTTACAGGGGAAAAGCATGGCGGAGAAAAGGTTCAAATATTTATTTATTTTTTTGTCTCCAGATTCCTGACTCACAAGGGCAAAGCAGGGCGAGGAGAAAAGGTACAAATGATGTTTCTTTGTCTCCAGATTCCCAATTCACAAGGTCAAAGTAGGGCGAGGAGAAAATCCTCATCCTGGCATACGTTACATAACTCATTTTAACACTTACCACAAATCAAGCTAAATAGAAATCCACTTCGAAGACAATCCATTGTCCCAGACAGCTCTGCAGTGTGGATTAACTTAAATACGATTGAGGAAGAACGTAATAACCAGCTAACAAGGATGAAAATACTCCGGATGAGTGACTTTATAGGACAGGCGACCCATTTAAAAAGTTCACTGTTTTTTTCAGGTATCTAGAATTTTAACACTTTTTGCAGTTATTTGATATCTCAA
>CAJDSM010000919.1:6607-28836 GCA_903981925.1 Ostrea lurida | reverse complement strand
GGTATTGATCTTATGGCGCACAATACTTAATATAAATAGGGCAATTGAACTTACTTTTGGATGGTTTCACTCTAGTCATTTTTGTATATAGGTGGGGTCCACTCTACATAGGTATAGATCTAATAATGTAGTAACCCTATATATTTTCTTGCCACTAGTCAGTGTGGGTGCAGGGGAACACAAGGGCCAAGAAGAAAGAAGGGGGATGTGGTGCCCTGCGGCAGAGTCTGATTCCAGGTAGCTGATTTATTTTATATCTTATGGAGGCAGAATTCATTCAAAAGCTTCTACATGAAATAAGAAAACCTAGCGATATATTTGACGACGTTTTATCTATCAATAGTAATGACTTTCATCATATATCGGATTCAATAATATCCCAACGAACAGAATAAAGGACACCAAAGATAATTCCATACCAGCTCGTACTTGGATATTATTGAAGAAAAAACATAGCCAACCAAAGAATACACTAAAATATGAGATGCTCCCAGATTCGCCCCAACCAATGATATAAGTTTTGGAAAAAGACTACTAGCATAACCATGACTGTTGAGATACAAGGTGTATGTTTACATCAATAAATAAATGAGCAGTGACCCCAACCTTGCAAAATGACCTTGTGTACCTTGCCAGTAGTGCACTGCCTATTTCTGTTTTGACGGGGCGATATGATCAATACCTTTGTTCCAGACAGTTTTATAAATAGAACGTTTCCTCATACAAGGTAAATTCTCTCAACACTGTCTTTAAGAGAATCAAATAAAGTTCTAAACTGGTTGAAAATATTGTTGAAATGAAGTTTATTTCAATGGTATTGAAGTAGCCTTGACGCTCACAAATGACTATTAGTCCACCTTGACTGTTAAAAAGTCAAGCTGTTTCATAAAACCTGTTGAAATAAGGAACTTTTTCCACAGTATTCTATATAAGTTCTCAGTGCCTTGACCTTTGTAAATACCTTGAGAACTTTTACCTGACCCATTTGTTGTGTAATTATTGTAACATCATCAATACTTGTTCTAAGACTGTTAAAAATAAGGCACTTTTCGCTTATATGGTATATGCTTTTGAGGGACCTTGACCTTTGAAAGTCCATTAAGGTATCATTCGAATCATTAATCTTATGAGAATTATGATGAAAGGCGTAGGACAGGGTTGACTATATGATATAAAAAACTATTGAGAATAAGGAATTTTATTAAGTGAGTGACCTGTGACCTTTTTGTCTAAAATGACCTGAGTAAGGTTGACAAAGCCCTTTCAACAAGGGAACATTTGTGGTAATTGGATCAATTTTGTTGAGTGATTAAGGTAACATTAGGAAATAGTGAGCGGACGGACTACAACGCCGACTGATGTCTCTGCCGAAATTGTTCGGGAGCATTAAAAAAGGGAGAGCCTGGGGTTGTACGGTTGGATTAATGAAAGAAACATAAGTCGATGGATGATATCATCTTTCTAAAATTATTGGATTTATTACAGAGAGACGCAAGAGAATAACCGGATTTGCATTAAGTTTCGCGATGGTTTGATTGTATGTTAAGAGAGAAGGTATGGGCCAAATATGTAGGTTTGGGCAGTAAGGCAAAGAGAACGAACAGGGTCAATGCGCGGATGCCCAAATTAGATAAGTACAAAAAAAGAGTGGCGAAAACTGCGACACCCGGAACACCAGGAGAGGACAGTGCCAAGGAGGAGAGAACCCCCGTGTGAGCCGGTACCACCCGCCAGTGAGGGCCCAGTAGTTCTGGTTCAGGTTAAATCGGAGCAAGCTGCGAGCATAATAAGCTCAGGGGTGAAGCGGGCGAAACAGTACCGAGGGAACACAGTCAGACATGTCATTTTTTGAACATAAATCGATGGGGTGAGGTCACTTCACTGGTGAAAGCTAAATTTGTTAGTAACGAATAACATAGATATTGTGACGCAATCATTGCCTTTAACAAGACGTGATCTGTGGGTTTTTGAAACCCCTCTGCAACATTAAAGCTTGTTTTTGCAGTATAGGCAGAGTTGTCCTGCCTTCGATTTAAAATAATTCATTACGCAGGTAAAACATAACCTCATTGCTTATTGAATAATTTGTGGAAGATACACAGCACCATACAGAGGTGGGGAATGGAATCTAGGTACAAAAACATGGAGAACTCTAAGCCTAGGCACTAACAAAGAGCAACAGCATTTCGTATATATTCATGTTCGTTAAACAATTTAGGTTTACCAGTAATGACCTACCTTAGTCTCCAATGCTGTCTATGATGTTTCATAGCCATTGTTAGCCGTTTTCCAACACTGATTTGACTTACGGATTTCTCCGTTTACCGTGACCAAGACTACTTGGGCTCACGGCGGTGTGACCGGTCACGGGGATTTTACTCGCTCCTGCATACGCAGAACAAACTCTTGCGTATTGAATCAATTGAGATACACACACACACCATACATAGGTGATGATGGAATATTGCTACATAAACATGGGAAGTTTACGATGGAGAAGCTAACATCATCCCGTTTGTCATAAAGTTGAGAAGTCAGTTTGCCGTTAATGTCAATGTTCAATAAAATATCCAAGTACGAAGCTGGTATGGAATACTCTTTGGTGTCCTTTATTTCTAGTTCGTTGGGATATATTGAATCGATATATGAATGAAAGTCATTACTATTGATAGATAAAACGTCGTCAATATATCGCTAGAGATTTCTTCTTTTCATGTAGAAGCTTTTGAATGAATTCTGCCTCATAAGAATATAAAAATAGATCAGCTAATAAAGGAGCACAATTCGTGCCCATTGGAAAAAATATAAAAAAAGATACATTCCTAGGCAACTTTAGTGATAGAAAAGATTAATTTGCATTTACTAAACACAACTTCAAAATATAAGAACTGCTTTTGAATGACGCCAGATCCCCAGAAAACTCTAGAGAACCTTCAGGATTCGTAATTATTACAAGTATGTAACATGTTTGACTGTGTTGATTATTACACACATAGAAATCAAAGACACGAATTTCCATCCCTCTATAGCCCGTTTTCATTTTATTGGCGAAAATGCTCTTCTTTCGCCGCTCGTCAATTTCTGTGATCGCGACCCTGATTTGATTAACATGAAGGAACATCCGTGATAAATCATATTAGAATAATTCGTCAATTTTGGACAAATAAAAAAAATCAGCATCTTTATAAATTGCGATGCTGGACAGTTCCCGATTTGAATAAGAAGTCAAAAGAGCAGCGAAGGAAGTAATGAAATGAATAAAACGGTTTATAGATGGGTGACAATTTGTTAGTGTGATTATTATTTGCAATATCATCGATAATTAATGTAATCAAACACTCTACAAACTTGTAATAAATAAAAATTCTCAGGGTTCTCTGTTTGACAGGACTGATCCTAGAAATCTTCCTTTCTTTACAATTGATGCAAGACAGCATTATAGACGCGAGATTTCATCGTACGGTCAAACAATAATCAACCGATGATTCGTACATGTATCAATATGTAACTTCCCAAAAATGTTGGTCCGGTGTTGGAGAAAGCTCGAAATTACTCAATCATATAATAATCAAAAACAAATTATATTTATGAATATAGGTATTGACTGGAAGTGATGCGCTCCATACTTTATAGAGAAACGGGTCTTTTGTAAGGTAGCAGGGAATAGTTTCGAACTTAGCAGAGAATTGAAGTGATATTACGTCTAAAAACGTTTAAAGTAACTTTACAGATGTAGGATACATGAGTGCTTAATGAAAAGAAAAATGGTATGCAGCAATAGTAGATGCAAGTGTAGCCAGAATTCCTCACATATACATGTAAAGTGGGCGCAAATACGAAACTAAGACATCGTCAGTTGCTGAAGAATCTACATGGTCCAGCAACAGGTCCGTAGCCAAGAAGGAAGGTGGATGTCTCTATATGAAAGGTAGATTCTCAAGGACAGACAGAGGTCTTGATTGGGTAGTGTCTCATTCCACTCGCGTGGACTCTGATGACATTTGGGTAGTGCCGATTTAGTTACAGTGAGATAAAAATCAAGCAAGAAGGGGGGGGGGGTGTCAAATGCTCAGAGAGTATTTTCTGCACCAAGGATGATTTATTTCATTAACATGTCATAACCTGACTGAAGTACATGTATGTTTCATAACCAAATATAACCCTCCAGTACCATCTAAACTGCACAGACTGCTCTATCGATATTTTTATGAGGTCTAGACAGAGTTCACCAAATCTGAAGACCAGGCAATCATATGAGTTACCGTCTCCATACTGGATTCCTGAACTTCACTAAAACCTTTACAAAGAATGATGCATTGCTGAGTGGCTGAGGTAAAAATAAAAGAACCCTTAAAAAACGTGTTATAATCTCAGCTTCTTTTATCTATTCTTCTCACGATTGGTTTAAAAGATATTTACATTACTTTCTCTTGTACAATGTACTAACATGCATGGTTTTATGCTTTCTTTCAGTTAAAATGAAACCGTACCTACTGTGAAGAGATATCGGGTAAAGTAGTAGACTTGTTACACAGCGCTACCTAAACATACCGTAATGCTTGATAGAATTTTTGTAGAGACAATTAGGGTAGAGAACTCGGTATCCAGGGCGATATAAATCAAAACTCTCATTCCCCCACCTTAGGTCCGTTGATTGACTCCTCTCTTAATTGGTTTCCAATGCCACCCAAATGCGTCGTTAATCATCACGGGATAAATCTAGAAACTTTGCATATCTATAGCCTAGTCATATCGTGATGAACAGCACCGCCGTGTAAGAACGAGGTGTTCCCTTAAGGCAATCTACGGCGAAGTGCACATAGATGGTGCGTACAACGATCTAGTTTATTGTAAATGAGGAAAAATAATGACTTCATTTTTTTAACGACTGAAATAAATCTTGATTTCCACCCACATTGAAGGAATTAAGCTTGTTACTGTGTGAAAAAATGCAGATTTTGTCTCTACCATTAATGAAATAAATTTCGATATTACAAATATTTGTTTTTCCATTGGAACTGCATGGAGTTATTTTCTTCATCGTTGAATTTTGTAACAAATCATCACATTTTGCATAATCATTGCATTCTGATATTGGTATTTCAAACATGTAAACATTTGTTATTTTTATTTCCCACCCTCATTAACAGTTTCTCCTTAAAAAAAATTCAATGAATCACATAAATACAAATTATTAGCCAGCAAGAAGTCTAATTTATCAATGAAGACTACGAATCCAACCAAATACTCCGGTGAGATAAACACGGTATTGGGTAATTTTTCTCCCTATAGATCATTGCTTTTAAACCTTCCTGTGTATTCAGTAAAACTAAAGATACTCATTTCAGTTCTGTTGAATTTTATTCCTGAGAGGCAGCTAATTTAAAGTAAAAAAAAAAAAGACTAAAATAAAGACCAAACAAAAAACATACCCCCCCCCCCAAAAAAAAACCCAAACAAACAAAAAACAACCCCCCACAAAAAAACAAACCAAAAAAAAAAAAAAAAAAAAACAAATAAAAAAAAACCAAACAAAAACCAAAAACCCTAGAGTTAAATGTTAGTTATTAATAAAATTCTATCTGCAATCAAATTATAGATTAATGGAATGAATTTTAAATATACACCTCTAAGATTTTCAGCGATTAGAGATTGCACCTGATGTCACATTGATTGAGAAACAATGCCTACACATTGCTGCGCATTACAATTCAAATGTTGTTCGACGTATTGTTGCTTCCAATCTACTGTACAATTATTCAATAAATGTAAATAAAAAAATTATCCCAGCTCTCTTTTAATGACAAACACAGTGTATGTCTTCGCAAGAGGACATGCCATTTTCTATTGATTTGATTAGAAGGGCATGCACGTTGATATTAAGGAATTCTGCTATCATTGCATCTCGCGGGGATATAGTACCTTATCTTATAGAAGTGTCATTACTCCGGCTGTCAAAACAACACACGAAAGACATTTTCTAAGGGAGAATGACTAAAAAGCATTATATCAACAAAACCAAAAGGATTCAGCAATTTACACAGTATAGACAGCTAAGGAAATAAAAAGGCGACCGCCACTCGACTAATAATCCCTCTTTGGATTTTCATTGAGTAAGCATTGATAAAGTTTCTTCCAAAGGCTCCATAATCTTAAGTAACCTTTTGTGATTAAGAATTTTATCACAGAAGCCTAAGCTTCATCCATACCTTTTTCCGACGAAGAGATCTCGCGTAGAATACTTCCAATGACACTCGAATCTGTCAGATTGGTGAGGATGTGAGTGCGTTTCACAATGAAGCCTTGTTTCATCAGCTGGTTTTCAAGTATAGGCACCATCTGTCGCCAAAACATATCATCAGCTCCAATTATGGCGACATTTTGCCATTTAAACCACTCCAGGTACTGCACCACGGCTTCCGATGCGAGCTCAAATCCACTGGTCATGGACAAAACAAAGCGATTATCTTGATGTGGTAAATAATTATTGGCTAGCACCAAAGGTTTTGAATAGTCTTTTGCAAGGGTATTTAAAATCTGAACATAATCATCGGACACGTAACCTACGATGACACTTAAAGACGTGTTCGAAAATACTTGGTCTAGTTTATGGAGTAATCCGGAAGTTCCGTATAATTCATAGATTTCGATGAACACATTAAAGGTTGTGTTGACTTCATTTCTAAACGAATTTTGAGACTGTAAAAATGAAAGCTCTGCAACGGATTTGGCAATCTTTAGAGAAGGTTCATTATTTACAATTCCAACATTTATGTCGACAGTCTTCAATGGACGTAAACAAATTAAAAAAGTTAAAATTCCTATGAAAAATTCTGAATGAAGTTGTCGATCCCTGCGTGTGTTGCAAACCAGCACAATTAAACATGTCATTTTTTAAGAAGAAGAATACTCTCATTTCCGAGTTCCTCTGCGACTGATTGCGCCCCATATACCATGAAACCATTCATTTATCACTCACGGAATTAGGAGTAGAAAAATATCACCATGTGTCATTTTCTATACCAGATCAAAACTCGTAAGTCACAGCGCAACTTCACAGTCCGCCCAGTGAAGGCAAACACTGGTTGTCAAAAGCCATTGTCCCCGAAGCAACTCTTCAATATCCAATCAGCGATTAGCGCCGGCCAAATCCTTCATCTTTTCCAACAATTCCTCGAAATGCCTTTCCAAAGCAACAAAATTGATCAAGTGCATTTCATGACTACATTTACTAATATTACCAATGTTAGGCTGAGAATGGTGTTTTTACGCTGCTTTCAAAATACAAATAACTAGCAGTCATAAAGGATCGATATGTAAATACTTCAAAAATCAAAGGCGTAAAATACCCTGCATCACCTATAGTTCCCTTATCTTCTCTGCACGGCGAGTAATTTATCCATTGCTGCCTCCACGGTTATATGTTGACAGGATCCAAAATTACCAATAAAGAAATGTCTCTGCTATAATATTGGCCACGATGCATCGACCCGAGTGTCGTGCTAAAAATGACTAAAATCTGTTTAAATATGAATTCCTTAATCTCTGGACGAACATTATATGTATATACAATTTAACCATTACAGAAGGGACCATCCGGTTTATCAAGTTGCGACCAGAAATATAATATTTATCATAATTTTCGTTATTCATTACGAAAAGAGATAATTATACCTTTCTGGTAGCATTAAGTGATCATGAAAGAGACACAAATTGTGATTATATAAGTAAAATCTATCGATTCCTAATCGGAGTCAATAACTAATTGGTGCCCCCTGATTACTTTAATGTATTAAACCTGCATTTTGACTTTCATAAAGTATTTGAAACAGAATCAGTTGAAAACATGGATACCTACTCGATAAGTTTAATAGGCTTGTTAATCGAACGTTATCATGAAAAACCGATTGAACGACTATAATATAAACGTCGTTTAAATTATTCAGTCTTTCTAAAAATAAACTAGTTGTTCTGGTAACCATTGATGAGAAAAATCAAAGAAAATTTTCTTTGGATCACCCAATAACGTTGCGATTTGACATCAAATATTCAATTATATTCAGGTGACGATTTTCATCTAGATAATCTTTTCCGTGTGTTTACTTTTGTGTGCATTTGTTAGCATGACTACTCAAAGGTAAAGATTAATTAGTCAGACGTAAGCGATTATAATTTGGGAAGGATCCAGTCGGTGGATCTACGACTTTTTCAGTCGAGGTGGATTTTGTGATAGTAATATTGTAAATAAATGATAAAAGATATATAAGACCTGGGAGGGGGAGATGAAGCCAGACATCTGCCGTAATATTTAATTGTATTTAGTATAGAAGCATATGTTTCAAAATTTTGTGGTACTCAACTTCATCTTTGGTGTGTTAAAATATTGTTGATATTACAAAAACGTTGTGAATACGCTATCGTATTATTTCAGACCTATTCCGGATTTTCGTAACTCTTGCTTATACGAGTTGTCGTTCGTGCGGGAACGTATCCCAAGCTTTTGATGTATAATAAAATGGGAACATATGCATTAAAAACAACGGATGGCAACGATTAGCCCATTAACTGAGTACTCGGTTTAAAGTGCTAACCGGATAGACAATTTGTAACCGATTAATCAGGTTATTAGTACAGTACTTAAACAAATATTGGCACACGAAAAAAGAGGGGGGGGAATATTCATAGGTAATATACACGATATATCAAAAGTTGATGCTCTTCAAATTAAACTACATGCAATTACGATGATTAAATTCCCTTGTTACAATGCAGGTAAAATTCAATCTTTGAAAGTTCCCTGGCAGTTGTAAGCTATATAAGGCGTGCTTAAAATAAACTACAGCTAGGACAGTATTACCCTGATAATCTTGCGAGTTGATAAGAAATGCTGTACATGCATGGTTTTCTCATGAATTTCAATATAATTTCCAATGATACCATTATGATCTTTGGTAAATAAGGACAACTAATAAACATGTACATTTTTGGTCAGAGATACAAGTCACACAAAGTCAGAGAAATAAAATGAGGAGGGAGATGTATACGCCAAAAATCATTGATATCAGACTAAATCATTTATCTTCATGATAACTACATGTTTCCCGGGTGACTTCCCAACATTTCACTCCAAAAATACTTAGATGGGAAAGAAATGAAATGTTTCATCAACTGAACTAAATATTAGCATATTTTTTTCTGGTATGTTCAGACGTAGTCATCTAAAGTATTGATTTTCAATGACAATTGTGTATTATTAGTTTATATTAAATTGAAGAACTCGTAAGATGTACGAACTTTCATTCTTTTGTATTTACTATATACAATACAAATTTTATACGTTCGAAGTTCAAACCAAATCCAATGTCAGCTGTGTTACATGTTGCACATGCTTCCTCCAATAATCCGAGATTCCTCTTACTCTAACCCCGCTTTTATATTGTGACGTGTCAATAAGGAATCTCGATTAATCGTCAAGTACTTTAGTGCCGTCCGAACCTATTTTCTCCACCGCAAGAATCCTTGAACAGCACAAACTTCGAATCCATTTGAATTTCTTTTTCATACATGTAACTTGAGTTCAAATAATGAAATAAAATAAATTAGTTTGATCCAGCGATTTTGAAAAAAAAAGGGGGGGGGTGTGTGCTAGATCATATCAAACGAATCGCTAAATATTTATCCATAACTATTGAACAAACTTAAGACTTATGAACATTTTTTGTGGTAAATTTTTATCTGCATTGATGTTCAAAGAAGAAGGGGATGCATGGGGTTTCCAATCCCCAGTGCGCCCCCTCCCCTCTTCCCGAGATTCTGAAATGGAATGCATGCCATTCTAGCATGGTGATAACAAGTTATCATAATAAACTAAAAATGCAGGAATTCAGAAATTATAATTCTGAACGATTAACCGGTGAATTCAGAAGTTGAAAAAACAAAGTTTTCACGACTGTCATTATTACTGTTCTGCCGTTCACAACTGTCCTAGAGTTGGAAATTGAGAAAATTCGTTTCCTTTACACAAGCTGCATAAAGACAAATCAACTAGGCGAAACGTGATTCGCGTTCATCAAGCAGGGGGGGGGGGGGAGAGAGAAGAATGGAAAACTTAATTAACAAGTTATGCACGTACATGTACCGTATGTGTTCAAATCTTCGATGTGTATTTTCAGATCGCAGCACACTGCACTTGACATTTTATAAAGCATTAATAAAAATGATTTGCCCGTAAACAAATATTTGACTCATTTTTGTTGTTTACGGGAGGATTTTTTTTTTTATCAAATGTATTTCACTTGAACGTCAAGTACTTTGATCGCAGGGGATATGTACATGTAACATAGGCGTAGGACTGATTTTGGAAGGGCAAACTTCTAAATAATGTGACAATCAAAAAAACACATAATGTAAAATAAATAATAAAGGGGTAAAAAAAAAAAACCTGAAGGTGGTGGTGGTGGTGGGGGGGGGGGGGTTAAACTTCTAAAGTATGTGGCATGGTGCAAAAGAAAAAGTTACTGCAAAAAGTGGGGGGGGGGGATAAAATCGTTTGCTCCTCCCCCCTTTTTAAAGGGAGGGGCAATTGCCCCCACCGCCCGCCATGTGCAAAGACAGCACAATAAGAGCTTATGGAGTACGCATAACAAAAATCGAATTTAGCTATTTTTTTTCACGATAAACACACTTTCTTTGCGTCGACAGTCCAGTTACGAAGTATAAAGATAATTTACTGAATTTAGGATATGATTCGATTCTCGGCCCAACCTGAATACAAATTTATTTCTTAAGAGAAATGGAGCGCTTGTGTAAACTCTATTCCCGGAAGTTTTATGTATACCGTCCAAACGGACGATAACTCTTACAATCAAGCAATTACGAAAAGACCGATAGTGGAGATTCAAGTTTTGTTCAAATCATCGACCCCGGGGGTACGATGGGCCACAAAAGGGATCAAAGTTACATGTGATTATAATAGGAAATCTTTAAAAATCTTTTCTCAAGAACCACTGGGCCAGGAAAAGCTGAAATTTATTGGAAGCTTCTTGATATGAGGGAGATTCAAGTTTGTTCAAATCAAGACCCCCGGGGTACGATGGGGCCACAATAGGGATCAAAGTTTTACAACGATTATATAGGGAAATCTTTAAAAATCTTGTTCTCAAGACACCTGGCCAGTCAAGCTGAAATTTATATGAAGCTTCCTGATGAGAGTGGAGATAATGTATCAAATCATGACCCGGGAGTCAAAGTTTTACATATGATTATAAGGGAAAATCTTTAAAACTCTTCTTCTCAAGAACCACTGGGCTAAAGCTGAAATTTATATGAAGAGCTTCCTGATATAGAGAAATTCAAGTTTGTTTAAATCATGACCCCGGGGTAGGATGGGGCCACAATAGGGGATCAAAGTTTTACATGTATTATATAGGGAAAATATTAAAAAAATCTTCTCAAGAACCACTGGTGCCTAAAAGCTGAAATTTATATGGAAGCTTCTTGATGTAGAGGAGATTCAAGTTTGTTCAAATCATGACCCCGGGGGTACGATGGGGCCACAATAGGGGATCAAAGTTTACATATGATTGTATAGGGAAAATATTAAAAAGTCTTCTCAAGAACCACTGGGCAGGAAAGCTGAAATTATATTGGAGCTTCTTGATGTAGAGGAGATTCAAGTTTGTTCACTCATGATCCCGGGGCCACAATAGGGGATCAAAGTTTTACATATGAAATATATATTAAAAATTGTCTTCTCAAGACCAAAGACAACATTTACCTTTAAGCTTCTTGATATAGAGTAGAACCAAATTTGATCAGATCATACCTCCCGGGGGTAGGCGAGGCCACAGGGGATCTCAAAGTTTTGCATAAAATGTTCTCCAGAACCACTGGGTCAGTTTTAAGGAAACTGAAAATTCTTTTCTAAATCACCACTGCTGACCAGGGCCAAGGTCATCAGGTGAGCGATGTGGCCCATGGGCTCTTGTTTTAATTTTGTTTTGGTTTTTTTCCTTCAATACTTTTTTTTTTCTTTTTTTTGGGCAAATATTTGATATTGGCCTATATTGACGATTTCCAAAGATTCAACAAAATGAAATATGCTAAATTCGAGTACATAGTGTACGTATGCCTTGGATGAATAAATAAAAATGTGTTCACTAAAAATATTATCCACTAAAATGTGCAACGCCAAAAAAAAAAAAGGGGGGGGGCTCTACATCTTACATTGCTCAATATGTACATGTAGCTGTGGCCTTTCCATGAAATGACTATTCATAAATTCGACATTAGATTGGGTTGTTTGTTTTTTTTAAGTGAATTCAGTTCGTGTGTTTTAAGAACTTTGGCAATTTGATGAGATGAAGCTTATGACGCATAACAGGGTCACAGAACTCCTTAATGTATCTCTACAAAGGTTGGCAAACATTGACAAAAAGCACATTTTACCTGAGTGACAATTATCAAAGGATGTGGCTCTCTTACAATCATACATTTAAAATAGAAAAACATCCAATATTTACTGAAGAGACAATCACTACAATACTGGATTCTGGAAATGAAAGATTTTATAGGTCTTTCTAAACATATTGACGTCTCAATGTAGATATTCCGTAACGCTTCATATGAAAGTCGATAATCCAGTATAATGGGTCACCGCTGCAAATATCAAAGTGGAAATGGTCGATAAATGATTCCTCTGAAGCTTACCGCCAACAGCATCAAAGAAAATGAATTTTGAATTCTCTCTATCTGTTTTTAATTAGGTATCCGAAAGATGCCCAATATCACACATTTAATCAGAATCGTGAGCTTGACTTTGTCATGTGTTTCCATAACGCCGGATTGTATATCTATCAAACTTTCCAAAAAAAAAAAAAAAAAAATTAACGCCTGATTGGTTTTATTCTTCACATTTTATTTCTTACCGAATTTACGATATGATTGAGTTGACGCATTGAATATTTCCTATCTACTGCCACCCGCTGAATTCTAAATTTACACCACATCATACCCTTATTTAACGTTGATTACAATTCTTTCTAGACTATATCATGTAGTGCTTGTTTGAAAAAAAAATAATATATGTTGATCGAATACCCGCTAATACCTGACCAGTGCCGAAGCAATGCGGGAGCCAATATCATAATACAAAGTACGCACTACCGTCAACATTCCTGAGATGGATGCCTGAGAAATTAGAATACTATAGCAACTCCAAGTTTTCTTCAGGCAAAGTTTACAAAGATCTGGACGATAATCAATAAGAAGGAAAGTTAATTCTTACGAGAGTCGGTTACTACGTTCCGTTCATACCAGAACTGCGAAAAGTGATATTGAAATGCTGGCATTTTGATTCATTGACCAAACATAAGCAATGTCTGATGATGCGTGTAAGACTACAGGAAACAACAAAGTCTGGATCGCGATTCCTCCACAACAAAAATTATTTCCTTACTGCAAAATATCTGATTATAATTCCTGAAAAACCGATCTCGAGATTTCAAGCGAATAACTACGAATTACCACTACTGAACCAAACTAGTAGTTTGGAAATGTAGATTTCTTATGAAATGAAATTAATTGATTATTATCAAGTTTTTATGCATCAATGATAAGTAAATGGGACAAGAATTCGATTAGCGAACATTGACCACAGACCATAAGAAATACGAGCGGTGCCCGGGAGTAAAACTTACCTTGTTTGGGGAGGATAGCAATGTTCCACTGTCTGCCGAGCGCGGGACTTTCTGTTGCGCGCGGGCCCCTATCGATCTACCTAGAACCATAACCTGTCACCTTGGTTTCAGACGACAGGTACTGCTGAGCAATCGATACCAGTCTCTAACCGAGCTTATATGTCTCTGATTGAATTTTTTCACAATTTCGATTTCCAAACAATACGTTGTTTAATTTGGATAAAACTATCCTCCACCCTCCACAGGACAATTACAGAATGAGCGGCGGCATCATAATTGTATACGAGACATATTGACTGTACAGGAGCACGGGGGAAAAATTGCTTTTCACTCTCTAAAAATGAAATTTCCATACTAAATGTTATTGTGTTTCCCCCATTGCTTTCAACATTTGACCTACAAGTATGTAGGTACATGTAAACCCTTTCCCACCCACCCCAAAACTACCGACAAGGTGGAAAGGATGCAGAGAAAATTTTGTATAGCAACTTTCAATGATATTAGCTTTTTCAACAGACTCGAACAAAAAAGTATGTTCCAAAATTAAAAAAAAAAAAAATTTAATACGCAAAATAGTTTACTGCATAGATAATTCATCAGGTCAAAAATTGGACAGCAACAAAATATTAATTTAAATCAAGCTTTTAAGAATGATATACGAAGTCCATTGAGCTCATTTAATACAAATCGCATTATAACGCGAAAATTTTGCGAAACGCAGACTTTGCATGTTTTTGCGCGAAACTTTTTTGCTTAGAAACACGAAACGTTGGCAAAATTCCCAATTTATCGATTAGATGAGCTCATATTAAAAAAGAAGCATGAAATGAAAGAAAAAGTGAGCAAGCATACCCCACGCTCCCACATTGCTTGAAATGTAGTTTGGGCAATCAGGTAGAAAATCATAATTGGAATATCGGTTATAAATGGATACACATTAATTGATTAACTATTGATTATACTAGGATTTTTTAAAATAAAGTAAGAGATCTTTCATTAACATACAATAATCTTATCCTTCTTCATTCAGTGTTTAATTGGTGAGAGGTCAAAAGGGCATAATTCCCCGAAAAAAAAATGAATCAGAATTTCCTGTGTTATGCGCATCTACACAGTATGTTCTTCATCACTACAAGTTTCACGATAATCTGTTGAGCGTTTCAGAGGAGTTGCGCTGACAAAGTTTCAATAGTATATTTAATTGTGGCCAATTTCTAAGTTCAAAAGGGGCATAATTCCCCGAAAAAAAATTGAATCGGAATTTCCTGTGTTATATGCGCATCTACACAGTATGTTCTTCATCACTACAAAGTTCACGATAATCTGCTGAGCGGTTTCAGAGGAGTCGCGCTGACAAACTGTTTCAATAGTATATTTAAAAATGGCCAAATTTCTAAGTTCAAAAGGGGCATAATTCCCGAAAAAAAATTGAATCAGAATTTCCTGCATATAGGTATGTTCTTCATAACTACAAAGTTTCACGAAATTCGTTAAGCGGTTTCAGAGGAGTTGCGCTGACAAAAAAAACAGGACTGACGACTGACTGGACAGACGGGTCAAAAACATTATACCCTCCGCAACTCGTTTGCGTGGGGTATAATAATTTGTTTATTGCAATGAAGAAGAACAACGATTGACCCGTTCGCTGTACTTGCTATTTTTAGGTCACCTGAGTAAACTCAGGTGACCTATTGCAATTGGTTTTCGTCCGTTGTCGTTGTTGCGTCGTCCGTAATCAATTGAACATTTTAACTTCTTCTTGATAACCACGTCCAATTTTTCAAATTTGTATGAAGCATCTTTGGGACAAGGGCATATAATTGTAAATTCAGGTCGCTTTGCACCCCTGGGGCCTTGGGGGGCGGGGCAAAAACTGGCCAAAAGTGACCAATTTTAAAAATCTTCTCTTTTACACGGCACATGTGGGAGAAACAAATGCATAGTGATGTAGAGCGAGGAATGCCTTTACCAAAATTGTAAATTTGGTGGTCCCTGGGGTAGGGGTTCTGACCCCAGGGCGGGGCAAATTTGGTACATAATGTCTGTTAACGATTGAACATTTTTAACTTCTTCTTGATAACCACCAGTCCAATTCTTTTCAAATTTGGTATTGAAGCATCTTTGGGACAAGGGCACATATTAAATATAAATTTCAGGTCTCTTGCACCCCTGGGGCCTTGGGGGTGGGGCAAAACTGCAAAAGTGACCAATTTTCAAAAATCTTCTTCTTTAAACCGCACATGTTTGAGAGAAACCAAATGCATAGTGATGTAGGCAGGAAATGCTTTACCAAAATTAAATTTGGTGGTCCCTGGGGTAGGGGTTCTGACCCCAGGGTGGGGCCAAATTTGGTACATAATGTCTGTTAACGATTGGAACATTTTTAACTTCTTCTTGATAACCACCATCCAATTCTTTTCAAATTTGGTATGAAGCATCTTTGGGACAAGGGCACATAAATTGTAAATTTCAGGTCTTCTTTGCCACCCTGGGGCCTTGGGGGTGGGGCAAAAACTGGCCAAAAGTGACCAATTTTCAAAATCTCTTCTTTTACAACCGCACATGTTTGAGAGAAACCAAATGCATAGTTGATTAAGAGCAGAGGCCTTACCAAAATTGTAAATTGGTGATCCCGGCGGGTAGGGGTTCTGACCCCAGGGCGGGGCCAAGAAGTTGTGTATATAGTGTTTATATGTAAACCATTGAAAAGCATTTTCTTTAATGCTGAATTGGATATTATTGAACTAAATGGATATTTTGAAATGAATAGGGAACCTTTTTTATCAATCTGTAAATTTCATGACTCCAGGGGTAGGGGTTTTAGCATTAGGTGGAGCCAAAATAGTCATTGATGAAATGTGTTAACAATTGACACCCATGTTTTAACTTCTTTTTGATAACCAACAGTCCATTCTTTTTCAATTTGGCTTGAAGCATCTTTGGGACAAGGGGCACATAAATTGAAATTCAGGTTCTTGCAACCCCTGGGGCCTTGGGGAATGGGGCAAAAACTGCCCAAAAATGACAAATTTTAAAAAAGTCTTCTTCTTTACAACGTAACATGTTTGAGAGAACCAAATGCATAGTGAGTAGAGAGCAGGAAGGCCTTTTACCAAAATTGTAAATTTGGGTGATCCCCGGGGTAGGGGTTCTGACCGGTGGGGGGGGGGCAAAACTGTATATAGTGTTTTTTGTAAAACATTTGAAAAGGCATCTTTTCAAATGCTATGATATTAATGTGAACAGTAAAATGAAATATGTTGTATTGAGAAGCGGAGTCTATATCATAATATTACTCCCCTGCAACAAGTTGGGGGGGGGGGGGTTGTTACTGGGAATCAGTTGTACTGTCCATCCGTCTGTAGGCTGTTTAGCCTTTCCACTAGAGTACCATATCATGCCATTGGTACCCATGGGGACAAAGGTGTTTCCTATTGAATTGGGGTCAAAAGGGCAAAAGGTCAAGTGACTGGACATCAAAGTAGCATATGGTTTTCGGTTTCCAGAGCATTATCCTTTCACCTAGAGTCACTATTCATACATATATACTACTCATGAGACGAAGATGTTCGTTTTTATTGAATTTATAGGTCAAAAGTCAAAAGGTCAAGCCTCACTGGACATCAAAAAGTAGCAAATGGTTTTTCTTAAAATTCTTGAACAATCGTGTGAGATTGAAAGGATATCTTCTTGTGATATGATAAGGAATCATAGACATTATATATTGAAAGATATAACATGTGATAAAATACTCGTATTAGACCTTAAGAAATGCAATAATGAATCCCTGTGTGGGCTATGATACTTCAGGTTGACCGTTAAGGCCTGTGGGCCTCTTGTTGTATATCTCTTGATATATGTAAGCAGATCATTTTATTGACCAATGATTCCATTGTAATTAAAGTTTGGAACATATGTCGTGTCATAAATTGTCACATAGCATATGTCCCTCTAGATAACAAAATATGTTCAAACCAAACCAAAAACATTTATAAAACAGTAAGTTACAAAGGTTGCTTTGAAAATGCTGGGGTTTTCCCCCTAAAGATGGCAGGCAAGGGACATGACCTTTGAAAAACGTAGATTCATCCATAATCAGAAGAATTTGACATAGGTCACCAATAAATTCAAATAATTGAATTCTCAACGGTGTTTGATAATCTAAACATTCTTTAAAATTCTGTCACATTTTAAGGCTTGATAAACGAAATTTTATACCTTCGTATTAAAACTGTTATCATTTTAATCAACATTGATATTATTAATCAATTACAAATATCAATTCTACTTTACGTCCAACGAAACTTCACTGACACATGTGCCAAACATTCTGGAATATGCAAGTGTAAAATGTAGACGTGTTAGTATAATTATACTCGTGGCGCTATCTTAAAAAGGAGATTTCAAACCGTTATAAAAGGCGTACTATATCTATCAAGATCAATGCGCGCCTTGTTCACAACCGCACCGCATTCATGAGGAAATGGGCGTCATTACCATTCGTAAAGATATCAAAGGCAAAAGCATTAGTATGATAAATGTAAATATATCCAGAATAACGACACATACACTAAAAATATACTCAGCTCCAATGGAATAGCTTTATTTCATAATGAATATATTGCCTATATAAAGTGTTTTGCTTTCACCTTGAGTTCAGACTTTTTGCACAGATTAACAAATTAGATTCAACGCCTCTATTGCAAACTCACATCTATCAGAAAAGATTCACAGCATTTCAGGGGTTTTTTTTTTTTAGATAACTAAAATTTTGGATCGTAGGTATGAACGACCAGAGTCTGGACATAAGTAGGATATAGATAAGCAGTAGAGAAAGAGAGGGCTGTTTGGTCTTCAGTAATCCTTACAGTGTCTCTGTATCAATGTTTGTAACTGGTTTCACAAGTGAGGAGATCTAAAACCATGAGGGGCTCTGATACCCACCGTTCTGGGAATATTCGGATTGCCTTGGCCGTTACTGGTACGTCCAACTTGAACACAGAAGGAGCATGAGCGTTACTTTTCTCGCGTGTACCAACATCAAACACCTACAAAGAAACCATATAAAAAATAGAGGAAATAAAGTACAAATCTTAGAAAATCACTGCCAAAAAACAAAACAAAAAAAACACCCCAAAAATGTGCTATGTTCCATGTGATATTAATTTCAGTTTTAACGCAATCTGATTTGTTTGTCTTAGACGCCAGAGACAGTAGTGGACACATTACCCGAGGCTGGTTGAGGCGATCCACATAACTCTGCCATGGATTAGACTCCCTTCTCTTATGATAGAAAGAGAATTTCGTCACAGCTCCCCACTGTAGCTGAGAACTACTTCCAGCCACCCTCAACCCGAACACGTTAGTTATTTTCCGGAAGTTGATTTCCAGATAGTATTTCTGGTTTCTGGAATTCTGGGAGCTCTTTGGAATCCGGAATCTATATGGTTGTATGCCCAGTCCGTACATAGCTCGCCAGGCTTGTCTAGTATCATCCAGTGCGGAGAACGCATCGTCCGGTCGGAACAAGGAATTACCGTACCGCCAAACTGGTTTAAAGCGACAGGATCCGTCTGTAAAATAAGAGAATCATAACAGTTGTTTTGAAAAAAGAACGAGACTTCACATCCCAAAGCTGAAACTAATAATTAGTGTATCACGATGAGCTTGAACAGCTTTCATCAAAATTAATATTCTACCAGAACGATAGAAAGTTCATATACTAGTAGTTATAATACAGCATAAATTCACCAGAAGAAGAAAAGAAGGTGGTACTTTAATAGCTATAAAATATCACAAATATTACATTGAAATTAACAGTAACTTACACACTGACTTTGAGAGATCGGTGTTCTCTTTTTCTAATTCCTTCATCGCCACCAAGGATGGATCGGGTTTAACTTTTGAGGAGGATATACTTTCGCTCTCCGTCTTGAGGCTTTTGTTCCTAGGGACTTCTGGTGTATAAGGCTTACTAACCTTGCTTTTTGGAGACTGTTTTTCAATATCATGAATTTGTTTCTTTAGTTGGGTTAACTTTTTCACAGTTTTGTCAATTTTCTTGGACATTTGACCCAAGCTTTTGTCCTTCTTCCTCTTCTTGGGATGAGGTGAATTTCCTCTGGCTTTACCTGAANCTTGTCCTTCCTCTTCTTAGAATGAGGTGAATTTCCTCTGGCTTTACCTGAAGACTTTTGAATATGTTTTGCTGACTTTATTTTCGGCTTTTCTTTAAACTTTTGGCTTTTGTTTCTGTGCTTTGTCCTCTCTTTGTTTGCTTGCTTTGAATTAGTGTGTGAGGACTGAGACTTGCTTTGTTTATTGGTACTCTTCCTGTTTGCAGGCTTTCGACCTTTCCCCCTGTGATTACTACTTGGCCTCCGTGTTTTTTTCTCCACTGACTTATGCTTGCCATTGTTCTCATCACGACTTTGTCTCTCCTCAGATTCCTCCAAATCATCACTTCTGTCGTGGAATATGACCACCCTGTTTTTTGTGAGAGGTTTTTTGTTTCGCCTAGTTTTTGTCGGTTGATCGGCAGACTTTGTGTTTCCCAAGTGTTTTGTCTGTTTCTGTGCAGCTGGATGTTTTTCACTATGTGTTTGTGTAACTGAGTGTTTTCCGCTCAGTTTTTGTGCAGCTGGGTGTTTTCCACCATGTTTGGGTTGGTTTTTATCCATATTCTTCATGTTTTTGTGATATTTTCTATGTTTAATCCTCTGATTTTCAGAAGGCTGTGGTTTCTGAGTTTGTTCTCCATGATGAATCGTCTGAACTCTTTGGTGATGCTTCGGCTGATTCGCCATCTTCAGCTTTAGCTGTTGCACTTGCTGCTGAAGTCGGACAATCTTTTTGTGCATTTTGTTTTTTATTTGATCTTCCAGATTTTTCTTGACTGAGTTGTGCGCCAGTTGTAGCGGTAGAATTGGTCTCTGTTCAGTCGCCACGCTGTCTCCACAATGTTGGATGGACATCAGCATGAACGGAACGCCATCCCACAATTCCGGAATGACACGTAATACGAGTGTCGTCACAGGGTTGGCTAATGAGACGCTAGTTATGGTATCCGGCATAGCAATGTTTCCAAGATTGGTGAAAATCTGGTGGGAAAATTAGAATATTCAAAAGCATTTTCATGTTACACTATCAAGTGCATGGTATCAAGGAAAAGGGCTAAGTTCACCAACAGTAACATTTGTCCTCATTCTAATGAGTACACAGTAGTGTCTGTTTGTCTCCCCACAAAAAAAGATTGGGTACATAGATAGATGGAGGCACTGAAAAGGGCTCCACACACCAGACTTGGTTAATTAATCCTCAAAATTTTGACACAACCCGCGTCTTTATCAAAAGATATAAATATCCAATGATAAGTATTACATATTGCAAAGTACGGGGGAAAAAAAGCTAACACCAAGTCCAGACGACAGCTAGCACCAAATCCAGGTAACCGCTAGCACCAAGTCCAGGTAACAGTGTAACACCAAATCCAGACAACAGCTAACACCAAATCCAGACAACAGCTAACAACAAATCCAGATAACACCAAATCCAGACAACATCTTACACCAAATCCAGACAACAACTAACACCAAATCCAGAAAACAGTTAATACCAAATCTAGACAACAGCTAACACCAAGTCCAGGTAACAAGGTAATACCAAATCCAGATAAAGGTAAACATCAAATAGTTTATTATGGTGAACAGAAAAATCAAACTACAGTTGGCGTATCACTACAGAATACAGTCGAACCTCGTTATATCAAACACTGATATCTCGAATACCATTGATTTGTCGAATTGATTTGGAAGTCCCAACCACTAATTCTATAGGTATTTTACCCTCGATATCTCGAATCCTCGGATATCTCGAATATTTTTCTTAGTTCCATTGAGTTTGCGATAACGAGGTTTGACTGTACATACACATTTTCAAATGAGAGACAGCATGTCTGCCATGGATTTTATTTTTGATTTACTAGTACTTTGACAAACCTCTTTGCCTGTCTTGGAGTTATTAATGAAAGTCCAGTTCCCGTCACTGTTGAGGAACTGGATCATGTATTCGGTGATGATCCCCCTTCCGTCTTCACGCTCCTGAGAGATCCGCCCCGTTTTACCCCGCATGGTCCAGCCATAAACGGTAGTCAGGTGAAGGAACGGGATATCGGCGAAAATCCTATTGTTCCTCTCCCGGTAGTCGATCCGGCGGCTCTGGAGTTTCCAGAAATAGCGGGAAACTTGTGTAGTGACTCTCCGGATACAACCTGCCCCTGTACGATAGAAAGCATTTATGTTCAGTACTTACTGCATGTTTGCTGTTCTTCGTGTGATAAATGACTCTAATTAACATTAATTACCGATGTAATTTACCTGTATTAGTCTGCTGATTCCCACTGGGTTGGCTGGCATTTTGTCCAAACACAGCACAACTGAAAGATTGAAAGGCCAAGGTCAATGATATGGGAAACACGAAAAGACGTATCTACTTCCAGGACCCAACCAACGCCCAGGACTCAACACTCAACCA
>CAJDSM010000918.1:3115-19461 GCA_903981925.1 Ostrea lurida | reverse complement strand
TTTATTTATTTTTTTAAAATATATTTTTTTTTGAAAAATATTTTATTCATGTAAAACATACATAAATTGATTGGGCAGCAGGCACAATGCCTATGTAAGCCCTCTCCATAGGTGATAGGTCAGATAATGACAAATTAATATAAATCATGAAAATAGTACATTTTGTTTGAGAAGAAGAAAAAATAACAAATAATAAATAAGTGCAACAGAAAAGGAATACAAGTGAGTGCCGGTTTGAAAAAATGACAAAATAACAAGAATATATTTACTGTACTGTGAAGTAATAATACATTGTGATCATTTTAAACAACAGGATCAACATAATGTATAAATAGTATCAGATACTGAATCTTTTACTTTTTTCAATAAGGGAATGTACTAAATCAAATATTTTTGAATTAGTATTAAAAGATCCTTCTTTGACACCAAAACAAAAAACAGTATATCAACGGTTACAGGGATATTGATATAGGTACATAAGTTATTTAGTAGTATATCTCTTTCTACTAATATAGTGTGGACATTGCATGAAATAATGGTAATTATCTCTCATAGGGATTACTACAATGATTACAAGATGGATTAGTGATAAGACAATGATTAAAGAGATGTGCATTGAGATTGCTAGCTTGATTGCGAAGTTGGCAATGTATAATATTTACTCTACGTTTGCCATAGTTATATAGTTTGTTATTTATATGATTAGTGGGTTGTTTAAGTTTATTTTTAAAAGATGTAACTGAATTTTTAAATATATATATATATTTATTATTTTGGGTATATTTATGTTCATTTCCAAAACTGCACCTATCAAAAAATACACCCAGCAGTAGCACAACAAAAAGCAGTAGTTGAAACATCTCTCCTTGAGGTTAGACAATTTTAATTTTTTTCCGAATAACAGCAGACACTGTTAAGCAACCATGTTTCGCCGGGGCATCAAGCATAGTCCCTTTACTGATTAGCAATTTCAGTCACGCAGAATGATATCCACAGACGGCTGTCCAGATATTAACCTAATCCTGTATTTATACCGACCAGACTACTTGTACATTACGATGACAATTTCATTAAATCCTAGAGCAATTGGCTGGGCTGTGTTGACCATCGCTGTTACTCTGTCCAACAAACTCGTGATAACTGTGATCTGGTCATCAATGGGCCGAGCCTACTATCAGCAATTGCGGTTACGTAAATTTGGCCCGGATTTAATCCGGGAATAATAGTAAAACGGTAGGGGATCAGTAATAGATCGTAACCCCGATGTTAAAACCGGTTGAGGACATAGGAATAAATCGCGCAATCAAGTAATGCGTTAGGCAGTACCAAACTCAAGGCCCTCAAATAATTTTGAACTGGTCTTGGTTTCTGCGCTTATTTGTATCACAACATTGACAGAACGGACTTAAACGCAATCGCGGCCTTCGCTTTGTTGCAATCGTCAGGGATTGAATTAAGATTAGTGTCTCTGGAAGTTTCTCTTTAAAAATGTTTAGCAAGCCGTTGTAAGTGACCAGAGAATGTAAAAATTTCCTGAAAACACAACCGCACGCGAAACAAGAGCATTTTTTTTAAAGTTCGAAAAGCAATATTTTGCTAAAAAATGGGATATTGTATAGAGGAAATTTTTGAATTTTGTTGAACTTATGGGGACCTTTGGACCATTGTAATATATTCATCTGCGACCATAATGTATAAATTAAGATAAAACACTGTAATTTATTTGGATGTCAATAGTGTATTGAAATACCTGGATTCTATTTTTTATATATCATTTTCTTGACAAACTGTGACCATCAGCGGAAAGAGACCAGGAGTTTGTCAAGGTCCGGGGTCAACAGGTCCAGTGGTATAATCTCAGAGGTTTTACACGTCCATTACAGAATGATAAAATTATGCGACAAGTGGAGAGAACTAGCCTCAATATTTGTACGGCTGAGTAGTTAAGTAGGAAGACACGATAGAATCAGAGATAGAAGAGGGGGGGGGGGGGTAGCTAGCTGAATCCCCAACGAGTGGTTTAAAACGTTCATTTTCCGGTAAATTTTACATGAAATAAGTTGTATTTCATTATGCAAAGTAAAGACATACGGGTGACTGCTTAGAACTATGTTTTGTAGCAGCATAGATTGTTTAAGCAAGTGGTAACTTAAGGTTTAAAATCGGCAAAATTTTAGAGAAATTGTGAATCAACGTACACAGTGTACTTTATTTGAAAATAACAATATTTACAACTCAACGGCAGCGGGAGTTCTAAGCCTGTAACATAGCAGTTTCAAAAAAAATGTTTAATTCTGCCCGGGTTCGCGTCTCCCTTTGAAAAACATATTTTTAACCCAAATATTTATCTTTTAGCTATTGATCAGTGTTACAAAAAATAAACAACATCTCTACATAATGTCGAATCACTTAAGTACATGAATCACTAAAGTACTTGTAATATTTCGTCTGTTATGATTATTGGTATGACATTTAAAATACTTTCTATAATGGGATTTGATAGTACAACGCACTCTTAGAAATTTATAATTTTTATGAAATATAATATGACTATGGGCTCCACGGAAGCGGGTGGTGACCCGGTCAACAGGGATGCCTACTCCTCCTAGGCACTGATCTGCACCTCTGGTGTGTCCAGGGGTCCGTGTTGCCCAACTCTTTGTTTTCCGGTATTCTATTTAGGACTTACGAGATTGATCAACTGTTCGTTATCGTTTGCCTTTACAATATACATGTACGATAAATATATATAAGATCCCCCCAACGGGGGAATCTCCTATGGTTTAATGGTTTGATATGATAATTATTCCCACGGTTGTGTGTTTTCATTCCCTGAGCCAAGGCTCGAGAATAGAAAACACACACCGAGTTGGATATATATAGATTAATGCTTGGCAGGTACTTGTGCATGGAAAACAATAGTTTTCACTCTGAAATGAATCGGGTGGCCTTGAAATACGGACTTGGTTTTTTTTTTTTTTTTTTAACTCTCATCCTCTTTTTGGTCGATTTCGGTCTGTCTTCAACTTGCTCTGGACATATCATGCTCAAATGTCACATATTCCTCCTGCGCATTTTAACATGGTGCGTGATTTTATGAAGGGTGGAAACCAATAGTTATAGTTTTTGTTGGAAATGGACCTATTGCATGTTAAACGTATTTATTAATATGTTCGTTGTGGCCCCAAAAGCTAAAAATGGTGCAATTTTGGAAATAAAATGAGATTTACAATTTACAAACAAGTGGAAGACACAGTAACAATAATATCAAAAATATGTATTAAATGATAAATGATTAAAACATCAGTATATGATTGGTGTCCCTATTGAAAAATGATTCCAGAAGTGAATCGATCGTCTTAAAAAGTGTATCCACGCCAAGTGTACTTTAAAAGGCAGGGACGAATAAAAGGATCAAAGATTAATAAATGTGGATGGAATCAGCCAGGTGTCATTATTTTTGGAAAATCCCTCCGCTTTTTCTTTGTATTGTATGTGGCTCGTAATAAAATCTGCTCTATGATTAGCACGTGTTACAATCCTTACCACTCCCGAGTTACCACTATAACGCGCAGTATTTAGCAAAACATCACATTTTGGATAACTCACTAAATGTCATTCAAGCTAATCGCAGTAGCTCAGTGGTTAGGGATTTTATAAATCATGTTTCATGAGAGGTGCTTAAATGAGTCAAAGAGGTAGGGGCTCCAAGGGCCAATTTTGGCCCCATCTAAGAAATAAACAATATTTTTACACTGTGATTTTCCTTTATGGAAATCAAATATATAAAACTGTAAAACTTCGTGACGGTTTAAAATGCAAACAGAAGCGAGAAACAAGACTCCAAAGGACAACGTGTCATAAACGTGATATAAGAAAATGAACTCTTATATTTTTTCGGGTTGATGCAGGTATCACCGAATTTTAGGACGGTAAAACTCATCAATGCCGCGAAGGCCGCATTTGATGAAAAATTTTGCCGTCTAAATCTCGGATGAACCTGCATATATCACCCGAAAAAAATATAAGATTTATTTCTTATTTTAATTTTATATACCAACAACAAATAATGTTATTAGAACCTTACTCTGTTGTAGTACGTTTATCGAAATCACTCAATTCTTAAAAGTGTGTTTTACAAACCAATGAGAATCGGCGCTAGGGATTCACGTGGAAATAAAATGTAAATCGATATATAGAAATGAATCTTATATTTTTTCGGGGATGCAGGTATCACCGAATTTTAGACGGTAAAACATCATCAATGCCAAGTTTTACCGTCTAAATCTCGGTTGAATAACTTCATATCACCCGAAAAAAAATAAGATTTATTCTTATCATTTTTAATTGATATTACAACAACAACATACCTGTTCATTAGATTTTACTTGTTGTTCAGGTACAGATCGAAAAAGTCACCTCAATTCTTAAAAGGTGTTTTAACATGAGAATCCGGCGCAAGGTTCACGTGACTAAATTAAAATGATAATTCTATAAATGGAAAGGGATAAGTCATAGTCACGCGATCTCGTTTATATGGAACGATAGAATTAAAATCACCCTTGAAATGATTGGTCGTAAATAGCTTAATATGCGACGATTTTCTGACTGTAAAGTAAATAATTGCAATTTTAACTTGTTACAAGCAATTTGATTGGCTGAAACACGAGTGACAACATAATTTTTTGTATAATTAACTTGCGCTTGTGTGACGTCGTAGAATGACGTCACACAATGCTTTGACCGTTATTTTTCTACTTTGTTGCTACGACAAAATTCATGCCGCCTCATCTCAAAATACTTATTATCATCTCGCAAGTTGTTCACACACAACGTTAAATACTTTGTTAAAATTAAATTATACCAGGACTGAAGCTAATTTTGACCTAGTTAACGGATATAATCTAAACTTGTGCCGTTTACGCTAAATATAATCCGATTCGCGGATTATAAAAAAAGCGTACTCACCAAGTTAGAATTAATTCGTATAACCTAGGTCAAAATTAGCTTAATTCTTAAAAAATATATGATTAGATATCACATGCATTACTTATGATAGTTCATTGCTAATACGTATACTATTAGTTCAACAATGTGTTATTGACATCGCAACAAGTATATACAGTTTTGGCGCATGCCTACACACGTGTGATCCATCCACAAAGAGTTATTATAAATAATTAGAAAAGTGCTTTATTGTTTGTGTATCTTTTTAACTTTCGGATATTTGTAATTAAGTATGAAACAAATAACTTTATTAAGATGTATACATAGGGGGAAAACCCCCCCCCCCTGAAAGATTTTAATTTTTTTCGTAAAAATGCTCGAACTGTTTGAACGCCACTGTATGATAACGCTTCTTATCGCTACGTCAGGGCTAGCCTAGCTGTCGCTCGAAGATCGTAGCTCTAACCCGAGCTCTACGTAGCCGCTAAGTCTTGAACGCAGCCCTGACTCTGCCTTCCAAGGTCATATCCGAAAGGCCGAGTGCCGGCGAAGCAACCCCATCCACCTTCACGTCCCAAGTCCAACCGGCCATGACCGAACCTACGAACCTCCAGAACGCGAAGCTTTAGAATCTTTTTCTCTTCCCGTACGCGTTGAGCACGGCTCTCTTACACCAAGTGAAAAACAAGACTCGATTATTTTCATGTTAATCAGTCTATCACTCTTGTCAACAACTGTCGTTACTGATAACTTGTATTTTCATAGAAGGATACAGATCAACCGTAACTCCAGGATAGATCTTACAGCTTATCATCATGAAGAGAGGAGATGCCTATTGGTTGTTCGAGGTCGAGGTCAAAATATACTTAATAGGAAAACGTAAGGCAGATACGACCGAATGGTAAGTCCAGGAATTCTTTAAACTTAGTATATTTTATCACCATGATAAAAGGAAGATGCCTTTTGTTTTTCAAGGTCGAAAGGATAGGGCATATTAGCTTTACCGGGAAAAACCTTGTGAACGATAATGAGATAAAACCATAGTGGGCTAGGACTTGTTCCAAGTGACAGGATTGCAAGGCACATATAAATCTCGTAAGTCCCAAATAGAATCCAAAACAAGATTTGGGGCAATCACGGACCTCTGGACGCAGCCAGAGGTGGCATCAGGTTGCCTAGGAGGAGTAAGCATCCCCTGTTTTGACCTGTACAGACACCATGTTCCTTGATTTTCCGCCATCTTGTTTTCTAATTCCACACTACCAAAGCATGGTCGTTTGGGTTGTGGTCTCGAACCCGTTCCCGTCTGTGCTGCTCGTCGTTGTGGAAAACCGAGAGTCTACTTCATAACATGTTCGGATGTTTTGAGGAGACATTGGAGTTTTGTCCCCCTTAGCACGTGACCGTCTACCAATCAGATAGTCATGCTGTATGTAATTATCAATATTCGAGGTATAATATTACCATGCTTGTGTAAATATTTATTTATCACTCTAATCCATCTACAAAGCATTTTCATGTATCAATCATTGTTACATAAAATAAAACAACATAACATAACATCATTACAAATTTAAATGATGTGCATTAATGTGACCGTAAAAACACTGATTTTCTTTAATTGATAAGATATATTCACTGAGAAGGAAGAAGCAAGGACTGTCCACATGGGAGTGCCAATAACAAAACCTAAAACCAGGATTTCAGAAACCTTACCGATCTAATTTTATCAAAATTCTAGTAAGCTTCCTTAGAAGCATCTGTAATAGACAAAAAGAGATCGTTTAAAACATCTAGTCACATTTTTCACAAGACCTTATAATAATTAGACAAGTAATAAAATTTGTGCATCTTAACGTTCTGTAAACATTTTCTGTATTTAAACACTTCTGAACAAAACTATAAAAAGACTACCAAATTTTTTCCATAAATTCTAGAAAATTCATACATATTGTATCTTATGGTCTGAATGTAAACCGTTTACAACAGCTAATCAAAACATGAGGCCCCTGGACCACATCACTCACCTGAACAACTGCATTTACCTATGTTAAAATGTAAATCACTGCAGCCAAGCACTTTAATACCTCAAGGGCACTGCTCTT
Source organism: Ostrea lurida (assembly GCA_903981925.1). Classification (NCBI taxonomy): domain Eukaryota; kingdom Metazoa; phylum Mollusca; class Bivalvia; order Ostreida; family Ostreidae; genus Ostrea; species Ostrea lurida. Next base: position 12,409 of record CAJDSM010000918.1, on the reverse strand, counting down.
AATAAGTTTGAATATTATAGTGAAGATGTATTGCATGACCTACACCCATGTTTTCTAAGAATTTTCGTCTATATTCCTAAGTGAAATTAAACCTCCAACTATTACCCTTTACTAGCTGTTCTTGGTTAGAAATAAAATGAAACTTCAATATACGAGGATGCTTCAAAAGTACAGATCAATGGTTTAAAATCATCACCCCTAGGACAGGGCAAGATATGAAATTTGACAAATCTCCTCAAGGATACCTTGAGTCGAGTTTGGTCAAAATTGATCATTGGTGAAGAAGTCAAATGGTGAAAAGTAAGACAGATAACACACAACAGACAAACTTTGATTTTTCACCCCGGGTGTGCGAATTGGAGCTTTCAATGCTCATTTCTGAAACACAGTCCTCCACCCAATGATTCCATTTCATGGAAAGCCGTCCCATCCCAGAGAAATGGATGAGATGGCATAGCTGTCACTGAAAAAATTCATAGAATTTTAAAATTGTATAATAGAACAGTTACCATTCAATCAACAGATACTAACCCACCATTAGGTGTAGAATCTATTGGTATCCAAATACATGTATATGTGTCATATAATTCATACAATATTTTTCATCTTATCAACACCCCCTCCCCCTCCCTGTAAAACAGAAATAAACAATAAAAGCCTAGAATGGTATTCCTAAAGTAAAATGAAAGTGCATCAAATAAACACCATTATCGTGATTCACGTTACACATTTCATTGTATGAGCAAAAATAATGATTGTAATAGAAAATCAGTGAACTACTAGATCGTAAATATTACGTTAAGTAAATTATTTACATAACATAATATTTAACAATAGCAAAAAATGGGAATAAAAAGAGAAAAGGTTATACGGAAGTATACTGTAAATAAGCATGCTTTAATCTTGATATGATTTGTAAGCTAACTTCAAATACATGTACAATCAAGTAAAAAGAAAACCAAAAACCAACCCACACACTCTTCAAAATCAAACAAACCCCTGAAGTGTTCCCAAGGGACACATACACAAAAAAAGTGATAAGATCTTGCAGTTACTAGCAGTTTTCAGTTTACCTCAAGATTTACATACACTGTTAGTCGCCTGTACTGTACACTGACAGTGAATTCCCTTGGATCCACCAATTTAAAGACTGAATCACAATAGGCTTTCTGCCCTCAAGTCAGTGACAAAAATGATGACACGGGGGTAAGCGATGGGTTTCTCTGACCAGCATGCATCATTTCCACCAGTTTATTTTACAACAGGAAGTAGGGTGCTCTCCATTAACCTGGCCAAACGGGTACTGCTAGCCTATATGGACAACATGTTGTTGAACATCGACAGGTGGAAGTATGTAATCGTTGTAGAGTTGTTCCAGTGACGCTGTCGGCAATATGTTATTAACCTTATACATGTTATGATGATTAATTTAGTTTTTCTCTGCACTGCTGTGATGTAAAAGATTTATAGCGTGATTTAGAAGTTTCTTATCCAATCATTTTTGCTCCTCTTTCAGTTTTCTTTATTCAATCACACTAAAATGGAATAAACTTTATAATGAGTCCTGACTTGAGGAATGTCAAATAACAGCTTTTTTTAAAATTGAAAATCCCCAAATATGAAAATAGATTGATCAACTACAACATGTACGGAAACAACTGTTGTTGCATTTAGCGATGAGGGTCAATTTTTTCAGAACAACTAAAGTTGTGATTAGCGTGATAAGGGTTAATGAAAAACACCCCAAGAGAGAGATAGAAAGAGAGAGAGAGAGGTATCCTACATTTCAAATGGAACATGTTTGATACAAAAATGCTCAATAATACGATAAGAAAAATATGATTCCAGTCCACCTGAAACTTGACACCACTACGTCCACATGGTAGACACATATTTATAAAATTTGTAATGAATTCAAAATCAGAAGATACATAGTATTTTCTTCACCCTACATTGTAGAGAAAAAGCAATCCTTAGCCACACTGTGAAAAAAGTGATTATATGTGTTAATACACACTGTAATAATAAACACAAAACAGACAAATAACTCGAAAAATAATCACACTCCCAAGTTTTCATTCTGACCATAGCTTTGAAAAAACATTTCTAGAGCCATTTTTCTCAATATCTTATTGTTTCAAGACATTCTCACCTACCAGAGTTTTGGTCAATGTTCTATGTTTACTTTTGGCCAAACACCTGGGTAATCAGCCCAACCAATATTTAGGAAATCAGAAAAAAAAATTCTGATAAAATAAGCCAATCAGAAAAAAAATCTCTGTGATAAAATCAGCCAATCAGTGATCTTCATTGTTCATGAATACAAACTAATAAAAATTGGTTTTATTTCTCGCACATAAAGTTTGCAGCAAACAACAATGTATCTATAATGCCATAGTAAAATTGTGACAGATAATGGACAATTTGAAGATTCATGTAGTGAGGCTAACGACAAAGAAGATTCATTAAGTACTGTTTTTTGTTGCAAATGGCTTTTCTCCTGGAGATAAATTCAAAACATTGGTAAGGCTGATCCAGAGGTTTGGCAGACGGTAAATGTAAATGAAATTCTGGTAAACAAGCATGGTTTTAGCAGAGTTCTGTTCTCAGCATCTACAATGTTCTGAAACCACTTTTTCTTCTAATCTTCTTGTTGCTTGCTGCGCAAAGTCTGTGTGGCCTTTTTCTGCGCATCCAGAGCCATGTGGATATCACCCAAGTTCTGAACAGAAGAATGAAAATAACGTAAAATTCCTTCATTTGAACAAATTTGAATCTCCTTCACACAAAATCTTTGAACAAAATTTGGAAGAAATTGGTCTGTCATTCTTATGAAAAGATTACAATTGCAGAAAAATTTGCTCAGAAAAGTTCATTGGAGTCAGCCAAGATAAAAGAGGGACATAAACATTTTTTTAATTTTACATTTCTACAACATTCGTCACCCATCTTACATATATATGGTAGGTAATTGTCTATAACTTTATCGGTTGCAGTAGCATAGTGGTTTAAGGGGGATATTAATAGACAAGCTAAACAAGGCTAAAAACATAATCTATCAATTGAATTTTTCTCATTTCTTTCATATATCTATATTGAAGTGTCCTTCACAATATGTGAAAGTTTCGTCATGGGAAGCTATACAAATAAGGGAGATAATCAGGTCTGAATTACTCCCTTACTTAAAAATGTTAATTTCTATGTAATGTATATATAAAGGCCTGCTGAAAAAATAATTTGAATAATTTTTATTGAATTTTTAAACAAGAATGTTCAAAATATCCCAGTAATTAAATATTTTGAAATAATTTTATGTTTGACATTTGCCAATTTTTTTAAATATTAGGAAAACCCTCCAAAATGAACAAAAATGCTCTTGCAAGTAAAGCATTTTCTTAGTACATAATTCATATTTTCATAATAACCGTCATTGAATTTTTTTAAATTGTGTGTAGTAAAAGATACCAAGCCACTCACCTTTTCGTGAAAATATGAACTATTGAAGCTAGATTAATTATTGAATAAATTATGTTTGTTTTCAGTGGTACAAGAATAAAATTTTGTTAACATCTAACCACACAGTCTTTGTAAGTCAGGAATTTCAATATAACAATTAAAAATCATAAACGCTGGCTATGAGATGTTCAATCATATTCATTTTTTTATCTAAATTGATAAAACTCTCCAATATAATGTTACAAGTGAAAAATTGTAGGGGGGGGGGGGGGGTGGTGAGCAAGTGGAAAGAATGCAACCATGCAGTTGTGATTTCGATTTACCAATACTATATAAATACCAGTTTCTATTCATGGGCAGTGTATAGAATAAAGTTCAGGTATTGGGAAATCGTAAAAATTTATATTAAAGGAAAATTGTTCATTACAATAATTATTAATTGAATATTCAACAGAATGCAGAGCACAGTTCATTATTCCAGAGTTGTCGATTTTATAAAAAGAGCCCCGATCACAGATATGTTATTCATAAGCTATTAAATAACCTCCTTTAATGAAGGAAGATCTTAGGTTTTTTAATATATGCAGAATTTGAAAGCAGATAATGCTTGTGAAAATATGATTTTACATTGAAAATAGCCTGCGCTTGGCGTGGCATTGTGACGTCACAATCAAATATTACGTCATAGTGTTTATCACGTGACGTACTATTAATCATCCCTTAAGACGATTCTGAATGTTTTCAGAACCATGACGTCATGAGCTTGAGTCCCATTTGTGCAATGGCTATGTAAAAACCTAATATATAAATATAGATAAATATTGCTCCTTCACCAATAGCTCAGCAGTCAGAAGTGACAATCACAGGTAAACGGGAGGTCCTGTCTCACAATGTTCTGTGTAACAATAGGTGTAAGCACCTTAAAGAACCCTGACCACTATATTCCTGAGCACTAAACATACGGCTAAATTTGTGGTACTTCCCCTACAACTGGTGAAATCACATTTACCTGGCTGGGTAGCTCAATAGGTTTATGTGTCAGCTGTTACTACTGATCTGTAGTCTGTGCGTTTAAGTCTCATATAGCACATTTAATTTTTTTTTTGCCTGCTATTCTCTACTATAACTGCATTTTTCATTAAATAAGGTAAATTTAAACTTTTCAATATTAAATATTGTATATATTCTCCACTTCCCATCCACATTGGATTTCTTTGGTGTGTTTTTCTGAACAAACAGAAAGATGCACAGACTAAAATGACCCTGAATCTTCAATAATGAAGACATAAAATCACTATCTACAATCAGTTTGATAGCATCTCCAATATGCAAATTTCAAAATAACAGCTCTTCTGTGCAAGAGGTGTGTTTAGTGCTACATTGAGTGCTGGACAGAGTGCGTCTTCAGTCAGCGAGGAAGACGACAAAAATTATGTAAAGTAGCTTCTGTTCGTGATGGGCATTTTCCCCATACTCCGCAACGTAAACTGTTTTGCTCCATTATGTACGAGAGTTCTCTAAAGGGATGTAACTCTGACACATCTTGAAACTTGCGTATTCAGATACTTTCTTTAACAATGCATTAAACCTTCCAGCTGATCACAATTTTAAAGAATCGATCACAGATGGTACTGTATATGAATGCAAACACAACTTTCTCCCACTAAACTGAAGGACCTTACCATCCCTTTAGTAGTGGCAGCAGCCAGCATCTCAAAACTGCTCCATGACCCCGGGGGCCTCTCTAATTTCGACTCCAGCTCCCAGGCAAAGATGGTCTTCTCTGGTTTGGTCGGTAGAGACTCAAACATGGATCCATCCTCCTGTAAATCATCACATATTGTCATGAAACTTTTCAAATGCTTTCATTTTAGGTCAGTAGATAATGCATGCCTCTTGATATACAACATGTCTATAAAATCTTACCATGGTCCAAGATGATCATCTATTCATAATTAATGTAAACAAGGAAACTGCAAGTGACATACTTTATGGTTGTAATCCCATCCGCATGAGATGCATGAACAGACAAAGTTTTTATGGTCCTAACCCCATCGCCACCCTCATGATAAGTGCCAATTGAACAGACAAATATGTCCTAACCCCCACCCCACCCCCATGGAGAATGCGGGGAGAAAACACAAAGTTTGATGGTCACTAACCCCCATCCCACCCCATGAGATGCGGCGACGGGGAATGGAGCGGCGAATGAACAGAGGAAGTTTTAGTGGCCCCTAACCCCATCAACCCTCGATGAATGCAGCTCGGCCATAGAACAGACCAAGTTTTATGGTCCTAGGTCTCTCAGTGTTCCAGATATGATCCACACAAAATCTGAGTATGTAAAGTCATGAATAAAGTGACCCTTATTTGGTTTGTAACACTCCTCCAAAAAGCATCAACTGACCAAATTAAATGAACCTAGGCCTCATAGTGTGTAAGGCATGATCCAGACATGATCTGAATCTGAATAACCATGAAATTCCAGAAGGAGGCTATAGTGACCTGTTTTTGGCCAGCCAATCAAAATCATGATCATCACATTGAAATTTGAATTCCTCAGAAAGTAACAAAACACATGCAGGTCTAAAATAAACTTGTACCAATTGGGGATACAGCTGTTTTGGACAAGATCTTGCTTTTGTCTCTGAGCAAATCAAATGCCTTGGTGGGCATATGGAAATTTGAATATTTGTACCAAGTATGGTGGTGTGGCTGTTTTGGAGAAGAATTGAGTAATTGTTTGAGTCCAACACAAAATGATTGCAATCCTTCGGCCAGGTGAACTAGAATCAGGAGTTCAGACAAATGTGAGTTCTATCAGGACAATGTAACAGGCTCATGGACTCAACAACAATCTTACAAAACCCGATTCTTTGACCACTCCTGTGTATTGTGAAACAGTTTAACACACATACTCAAACTGTTGCTTTAGATGAGCTTTGAACAGTGATGTTTCTACCACATATACACCCCTTTGCCTGACCAAGCTGTCATCAATGCATTGATCTCTAACTCTCCAAGCCAGTAATTGGGGATATTTCACAAGAGGTAACAAGCTTACATTATATTTTCTGATAATGTGCTTTATTTGGATATCTACCTTTTTAACATGGCTACAGCAACAAAGTAAATCATTTGAAGCGAGTTTTTCAGTGTGCATGCAGGGATTTTTTTAAGGGTATGTCAGGGGCTGAAATAAGGCCCCATTTTCAATGCTAAAAAGCAGGTATTTTCCCCAATTTTAACTTTAGAATTCCCAAAACATAACAATGAATCAAAACGGGGTGCCTTACTAATTATATATCTCCCTCACAGGTCCAACAACAAAATGAGAAGTAAATGATTTTTTTTTTGCCTCAGCTTATTTAAATAATGTAAGCTTTAACCAAATTGAAAGCCCAATTATATATATTAATGCAATGGTTTGGTTCTCTCTCTCTCTACTTCTCTGTATTATAACGTTTTTCCCAATTTCAAACAAATGACACTAATTTTTACCAACTGGAAAGGCCCTTGCCCCTGAAATATTAAGATCTAAAATATCTCTGCGGGGTTTTAATGAATGTTTGAAGGTCTGTAATTTTTTGAGATGGTGATACAAGATTGCAGCAATACAATACCTCAACTGTGAGCCCAAAATCTAAGGTTTTTAAAAGGGTGGATTTGTAACTGTCTGATCTGTCCAAACAATGGTTTGGTTCAGCTACAGTTCTGCAGCAAATACAGTTCTGCAGCGAATACAGTTCAGCAGCGAATACAGTTCTGCAGTTAATACAGTTCTGCAGCTAATGTACTACAGTATTCATTTTAAATGTTTGTGATGACAGCTAGAGGGGAATGATTAACATTCTTTTCTCACATGTTAAACTCTCTTTGTACAAGATATGAAATCTCTAAGTGTGGTAAACTTAAAAGGCAGGTCTGTTCTAACCTTGACCTTTGACCTCATGACCAATCAAGAGTCCGCAAACAAACAGTCCTATAGGCCTTACCAGTCACCTGGGAATGAGTTATTAATGTTAATAAACTTTAGATTTGGAGCTCACAGTTGAGGTATTGTATCACTGCAATCTTGCATCACCATCTCAAAAAATTGTGTGTCTAAACATGAACGCTTCTTCTCCTATATAGCTTATCAGGTAGATTTGATATTTTGTACAATGCTTCACAGCTCTTTGTAGATGTGCATATTGTCTGGACAAGAGGATCAAATTAAAATCAAGAGTCAGAAAACATCACAAGCAAATCATGGTCATAAGAAATATAGAAAACAATGGAGTATAATCCTGGATTTCAATGTGCTGTTTTAATTCATGGATAAAAAAAAATCCAATTTATTCTGAATCCAATTATAAATACTGAAGTAATGTGTAAAAACTCTTATATATGAAATTAATAAACTCTATAGTTACTGTAAAGGGGAAAAATATTGTGCAAGTTTTAATTTTCTGTAAAGGCAGGAAATATTTGTGCAAGTTTTATTTTTGCTATATTCACATTGTACCTCCTTCCCTCCCCCCTTCCCCAATTTTCTTTCCTACCAACAGCGATTTAAGGTGTGGGTTGGCAAAGCAATAAAAAAAATGTCTTATTGAAGCCTTGGCATTTAGCTATGCAGTAATCTTTAACTACATGGTAGACTCTTTGTAGATTCAGAGCGATCAAGGACTTGTAGGATGAGGAATATGTACCAGTCTCCCCTGTAATGATCATGGGTGTGTTGTTCTTGAGATGAAGATTTTCCCTATAATATTCCCATATAAAACTTTGATCCCCTAATATGGCCCCACACTACCCAAGAGGGTCATGATTTGAAAAAACCCCAACTGAATCTGCACTACCTGTGGATGTTTGTATGACTATAAACATCGTCCTGTTGATGTTCAGATAAAAGATTTTGAATGTCTTCCTATGTATATTCTTATGTAAAATTTTTCTTCAGACCTGCTAGGAGTCAGAACCATGGGTTGTAAATTTACTGTTTTCGAACATCCATTTTTGTTTTTCCTAAATATTACTCTAGATTTTATACAGTAAACACTCCGAATTAACACAATAAAAAATTCAAGACATTTGACTATTTAGGCCTCATCCTAATACTAAAAACATTATACCAAGCTATATATGATTATCAATCAAATATAATAATAATCATTGAATTTTACATAGCACTTTATCTACCTACATGTAGGTACCCAGAGCGCTTTACAATACATTATTACCCCAGCAGACCTTAACAATCCAGAACCTTCTCAGTGCAAGCTGCCGTATGTTACAGCGCTAGAACACTAACATTCTGACAATATCTTTCACTGTCTATAGCCAGGTACCCCTTTTACACTTGGGTGGAGTGATGAAATTCGTGTAAAGTGCCTTTCCTAAGGACACAACATCGGCCCTGCCATGGCCAGGATTCGAACTCACAACCTCTCGGTCTAAACTTAAGTCTGAGGGCCAAACCATTAGGCCACCAACGCCATATATATACGAGTTTTGAGAATACAACAGACAATTCTCCATGCTTAACAATCTATAACATGTCATCAGCCCTTTTCATTAAAAACCCCCCCCCCCCCCCCTTAAATACTTCGAAAGAAACTTTTTTACTGATATTCCAGAATTTGATACAATATGACAATTAAAACATTTATTGGACTTATTTATTCTGTCCTGGTGAAAATTGGTACATATATACTGTAGATGTATCTAAATTTTTGTTAAATATATTATGTTCTTTTCATATCTATGTGAAAACAAAATCAAATCCAACAAGAATTTTTAAATTTCAGGAAATATTGTCACAGTTATTCTGTTATTGGGTAATCCATTTATAGA
>CAJDSM010000917.1:0-22747 GCA_903981925.1 Ostrea lurida | reverse complement strand
ACAGTACTAAAGATGTTACAGAGTTGTGGATGGAGTCTAATTATTAACAGGATCGATTATAAGTTTGCTGGTCAGTTCAGCTGTCTTGGGCTTGATCACACGTACAAAGTATGAATTTCTAAATCTCTTAAACATATCACACACACACTTTCATATATGAAATAAATCACTGACGCAAATCATAATTCATAACTACTTTGTAAACCTGAAAAGTTATACGACACGTAATTTAGAGGATCACCATAAATCACAAGGTCGTACTAAAGCCTACACAAATGTTCATAAGAGCATACCACAGACAACGCATTGAATATCTAGTCATACCAGAGACAACACATTGAATATATAGTTCTCTAGAATTTCTTTTCACCAATAGATTTTTATTTCAAAGCATTTCCCATCCGTGCCAGTACACTGAATATCAATTCTGTTTAATACAAAGCGTGAAATCCATATCTGATTGATTTTATGATAAAATTAATTCCTGTTCATTGAAAAATATCAATTCCCATTGAGATCAGTATGATTATTTGGTTTTATTTTATTCTAATATATATGTATGCAAGGTCTTATTAATTAACCTGCAGTAATTGTTTGACATACAGTGAAACAGTGACCATGCAGCCACTGTACATGTGATGGTGATGCTGAATTTTATTTATTCATTGTGCTATATTATAAAATATTAAATCTGTTCAATAATAAAATCTTATAATTAAAGCTTGTTTGGGAAAATTATCTTTAATGGTTGATATATTCTTCTCTCAAGAAAATTGAACGTTAACTTTAATAGAAAGATTCCGGGGACCTCGTAGGGCATTATAAAGGACATAACTTGGGGATAATGCCAAATGCACACAAATATTAAGGCAGGGGGTTTGGAGCTGACTTGAGGTCCCCATTGAATGGGCCCTGGTTCGGGTCTAAATATAAACTCAGCATTTCTGGAAGCTATGAATTTATTAAGATTCCAGAATTTTAAAAAGCTTCAAAAATGTAATTGATCTTGCTCTAAAATCTCAGATTTATCCTTTCAAATTTAATTTATAGTGAATTGCAATTTATATGCAAAATATGGAATCTTGAAGCCATCTTTGTGGAAATTGTCATTACTGCATATTGAAAAATGTTATGATAATCGTGTCCACCATCTTCAAATTAAAAGTGATGGAACACATAATAAATCAGGCATTTTACAAGCGCGAAAGTGCCAGTTATTTATGATATTAATCATACTTAATTATTGAATTAAGTGTTTCGACTAATATTTGAATTTAATTTCTTATATTTTGTTTAGATTGATTGTGCTGATGAACAGGATTCCTTGAGTTAATGAAGCAAAAATGTGTTCTGTCATTTGTTAATTGCCTAACAGTCAGATATGATAAAGAGATGTCGGAGGGTACCTTGTATAAACTTTAAAGTAGGCAATATTGGTTGATGGAATTGAATTGGTGTTAAGAAGTCAGGCTAGGCTGTCGTGATGGATTATTTGTGAATCCACTTACATATAAGTATCTGTAATGGTCAGATGCTAAACAATAACAATACTGAGCTGAATTTTTCCTGTAGATTATAATCCCCACCGTACTACTTCAATAAGGAGAAACACGTGGTATTCGAATTGATGGAACAAATTGGTAATGGACCATTCGCTACATGAATCGGTAACTGTATAATACAATGAATTGCTGCTATAAAGCGAAAGTGGAAAAGAATGTTTACTACAGATCCAAGCCCACTGATACATCAAATAATGATTTCTTTTTTCACTTACCAATTTTTGATAACAATACACATGCTATGTGGAAAATGAAAATTCGTTGTGTAATACGAAACCTTCCTTGCATTTCTGAAGGTCTGTGATTAAGCGATCCTGCGCTTAAAATTTGTCACATGCTGACACTAACTTAAAATCCCTTGCGAAAATACCTATGGTGGTTACATTTCTCGTGCACATGTATAAAACAGAAATCCCGAAAATCTAGTGTAACAAATTCTGCCTTTTACATCGAAATTAAAACGTTTACTTGATCAAGATGCGGGTATTTTTCTATCGAACGATACGATTGGGTGAAAATTTTCTCAGTGACCCGAAAAGCAGATTTGGCATCTTGTAGCTAAGCAACAACACGCTTTACGAAATTTTATGACTTGAAGACGTCACTTTCCGGATGAAAATTGTAGATAGGTATTGACAGGGAATTTAATAAGCCAGCACTTACATCGTTTGTGTAATTATTGTTATTGTCAATAAGGCACCCCCCAAAGCCTCGTGATCAGGACAAGTTTAAATGTCCAGTCCACAAGCACTGTACAGGTACAGGTACAGGTGCGTACATTCACATACAGGTGTGCACCTTCTTGTCAGTGTTTTAACTATAATACATAAATGTAATTTCAATTCTTTTAAACGTCTGAGGGCTTACGTTTTTCTAGTATTGTCAACCTTTTGACAACTTCTTTTGAGAGAGACTCAGAGAGAGAGAGAGAGAGCCAATTTCAACGTTGAGCACCAATATAATTTTTGCTCATTATTCAAAGTAGAAATTTGTTTATATTTACTATCAATAATTTTAAATAGTTCTTGTCTTTCTTAATAATATTCTTCACAAGTTATTAAGAAATGGAAATAAATTTATTTGCAATGGTGTTAGAAGTTCTGCATTTAGTGCATATAATTATAAACGTTCATCTCAAGGGGTGTTGGTAAATCTACCTCTTTCAATTTTTAACCTGTGAGAAAAAACAAAATGATCTACTTTCCTAGTTCCTACCCTGTGACACAAAAAAGTCACGCAAATCAAATATGCAGGTAGACACAGGATTTCCCAAGACTTTAAAAATCATTGACCAACAAACCGAATTAAAAAAAAAATAATGCTTTGAAACAACCTAAATTTGATACAACAAACTTCTTTGTTCGTATACGTTTGGGATTGTACATCGTTTATTTTGTAAATTGACTATAATTAATTATGGAATGACCATTTACAATATAACCAATATGGCATTTTAAAAGGAATACACAAGAAAAGAAAGACAACTCAACCAAAAGAATCGCAAACATGCCCATTTTACGCGGCTTGTGTAGAAAAATTTGTAGAATAAGAGTGAGAGAGAGAGAGAGAGAGAGAGAGAGAGAGAGAGAGAGAGAGAGAGAGAGAGAGAGAGAGAGAGAGAGAGAGAGAGAGAGGAGAGAGAGGAGAGATATTATCTCTATTAGTTATTTTATCTTATATTGAACTTTGCTAAATTGTTGTTATTGGTAGAAATGTGTATATGCACGTGCGCAACTGCTGCCCGCCAGCTGCCCCATAGTTTATCTTTAGGCCTAGACACTTTGACATTATATAGAAAGGTGAAAATAACAGACAGTGATCAATCTAAATGGTACATGGAATGCATATTGGGACTGAGATGGACAAACACAGACCCCTGGATATACCGGAGGAGAGATCGGGTGCCTAAGAGGAGTAAGCACACCCCGTCGCCCTGTCGACCAGTCACTTCCGACGCGAGTCCTAAAGGTTGATCCACCCTCATGTGATTTTTTCTTCTTTTTTGTTTGTTTAACATTTTAAAAAATCTTCCTGTCAATAGTTTGTTTAATTACAGGACGAACATTTTTTTTTTTGGTTGGTTTTAAAAACGTTAAGTATAGTGCCTATATGTGATGTGAAGGAACGAATGGTGATTTCACCAGAAGTCAACTAAGACGTTTGTATCTGGGCCTTTAATTTTGCCTAGTTTTCATCAATGACATTGTCCTTGAAGTCCATTGCCCTATAAAAAAAAAAATTCTGTTGGCGACATGTCGATATACTGGGGTATACATGTATAATAGTAGATTAATCACTTTTAGTCTGATAAACACCGTACCCATCCTTGAAATATTTGGGTCTAACTCTATCTTCTGATGGAAATTTCATTAATGGAACACACAATTTCCAAAAAAATGTAATTGAATTTGGTAAGCCATGTCAAATTTAGATCAAGACTCTTTTTGTGACTCTTACTCCCACCCCCACTAAAATTATGTTGTGACGTGCACGGGGGGATAAGAGTCAGAAGAATCTGAATGACATATCGGAAAACTAGAAATACCTTCGTAATTTAGAACCCGATTTTTATTGTACATGCTGAACAGCATAATCTAATAACATTACCTACTTCGTTAATTGAAATTAATATACACGCTTCTAAAATGAAATATAAACTCTTTAGGCCATTAATTTCCTATTGAATTCCCCACTTTTGTTTGTTAATGAAAATTTAAACCATAAAGAAAATGAAAGAATAGAAACGTGCAGAGTTATACTGATCATTATTAAAAACTCTTTGATTAATTAAGCCCATTGGTTCTCCCAACACTGCAATAATTAATGATTCCGATAAAACATAGGAACAAAGACACCAGGGGACCGGGAGTTCAGTGAAACAGCAGAATGTTTTTATGATTGTAGATAGTACACGACACATTTTCAGGGAGGGGGTCTGTGGGATCTCCTGAATCCACCCATATACAGTGTATAAAACAAAGTTCATGTAAATTTCAACTGGATACGAAAGCCCTAGCTTAGAGATGCAAAGCATTGCGGAGGAGACTGTAACCGAATGGTACCCTAATACACAGCGAATACTGTGTCAGTCGATATCAGGTTATTGTTAGTTACTTAGTCTTTTATGAGAACTCTATGCAGAAAAAAATCAATAAACGATAATGAACGCTAAGTGGCGATACATTTATGAAATATCTTAGAGTGTCGCGTACAAACAACTGAACGGAGGAGATAAAACCACAGTCTGAAGATTCCTATCAGGTCGTCTGACCATCGGCGAAAAACAATGATACCCACAAATGACCACGTGACGACTAATTGAGTTTGGGCTACCGGGCCCCGAATGTTTGTGGCTTCGTGTGGTATTTGTAACCACGCATCAGCACTGCTTAAAAGAGAGAGATATGTAACGGTTCATTTAGGAAGATGGCGGAACCGCTATCCAAAAATTCAATTTCGTGACGAAACACATGTGACAGTTCCATCAGGAAGATGGCGGAAGCGCTCTCTGAGAGTTCAGATTCCACCAACGTTAAGTGTGATCTATGCCTCTCGTATTTCCTCGTCAACTGGGCTTGTCATGATTGTGCCCAGAACCTGTGCGACAACTGTCAAACATTACACTCTAGGAGTAATGCCAGCAAGCAGCATGGAATCTGGCATCTTCGTGAAGACAAAGACGACGAAATGGAATCTGGGAGTGATGCCATTGAATTCGACGACATCGATGTACATGTATGCCGTATCCATGAGGAACAGGTATGCGAACTGTACTGCAATCTATGTGATATGTTGGTGTGTCATATTTGTGTCCGAACAATCCATAAGACGCATAATATTTCGGATATTTGTGAATCTGCGGAGCAGAAATTCAATCAGTTGAGTAAGAAATTTGAACACCTTGAAAAATATGAACTTGAAAAAGCGCGAAAAATGGTGCAAAGTCTGGAGGAAAATAAGGTTGAATATGTTTCCAGTGCTCTTCTGAAAAAGGAAATGATTAAAGAGCGAAACGAGAAGATGAAGTTCAGTCTGGATAACCTTACTGACAACATGCTAAAGGAAATCGAGACGAAGGAGGAGGTCGACCTGCAGTTCATTAATAGGAAACAATTCAGACTGCAAAACCAGTCTGCAAAGGTGTCAGAAGCCATCAACTTCAGCAGAAACAACATGGCCAATAAAAGTGGTCTGAGCTTACTCGATGCTTGTGCGGAAGCAGAGAGGAAAGTAGAAAAGCTGAAATTACCGTCTACCGATACTGGTCCAGGAAAGATCAGACCACCTGAATTCATTCCCGGCAAAAACGACGAAGAATTTTCTGTCGTCTTTGGAACTTTAGAATACGAACCAAGGCAGATTTTGACCAGACGCCGGACAACTGTCGCATTTCCATACAGCATTAAAGCTCAGGTAATCGCCAGCTTCATGCAGAAAGCACGAAATGGAGTTTACAGTATTTGTACTACCGGAAACGGAAACGCCATGATTGGAACGGAGGAGAGAATTGTTCAGGTCGTCACGATAACGGGGAAGGTCTTAGCCAGTATCAAAGTTGACATAACACCTTACAACATTGCTTGTTCCAAGCTTGGCAAGGATCTATATATGAGCACCTGGAACATGGAAATCAAAAGGTTGAAAAATGGGTCGTTTACACGCTTTATCGATACCAGTCCTTTTCAAGCGCAAGGGTTGTGTGTGAACGAAGACGGGGAAATTTTGGCTTGCCTGTATCACAAGGAGGATCAGTTCGGAAAGATTGTGCGGTACGACAACGCGGGGAAATCGTTACAACAAATCTGTAACGACGAACACAGACGACTGATGTTTCAAAACCCATCAAAGGTCGCCACGAGCATGATTAGAGACATTGTGGTGGTGGACATGGCCGAAAAGAGCGTGGTTGCTGTTGGAGCAGACGGACAAAGAAAATTCACTTACAAGGGTCTAAATGGCGGGAAATTCGAGCCGAAATGCATCGACTGCAGCACGTTGGGAAGTATTCTGGTTGGAGATCACGAAGACCGAATCCACTTGTTGGATAAAAATGGAAACTTTTTGCAATATATCATGACCAAGGACCACGGTTTAAATGACATCATAGGCCTCTCCAGCGACCAAGAGGAGAAAAGAATTTGGGTGTCTTGTTATGACAAAGTAATCATTGCTACATTAGTCTGAAATGACAAAGTTATTGGTCACCATACGCTTGTGGCCGTGAGCAAGCTTATTCACTTTACTGGGGATAGTTTCTAGTATCAATTAGAAGTCTGAGATCGTTATCACCTTTTAAGTGCTTGTTAATTGCTCTTTTCTAGAAGCTATCATAAAATGACGACTTGAGTATTGTAGTTTTATGTATTCATTGACCACGAGGCGTCGAGCAGACGATAGAAACACCGTACCTGTTGTGCTGGCTGCGATGGCTGTCGTTGAATCTGTCGTTGAATCTGTCGTTGTCGTTGTTTCTTCAGTTGCTTTCACTTTCGATGGAGATGTCGTCGTTGTTGGCATTTCGGGACAACCCTGGACCGAGTTAGCCACAGCTGAGGCGTCTAATCAATTTTAAGCATAAACACAACAGTTAATTAAACAATAAACACAACAGTTAATTAAACAGGGAACTTAAAAGCTTCATTTGATTACTCTGCTTTAAAAATATTGGGTTTTTCATCTAATTAAACTTGACGACCGTGGCACGTAAACGTATGCGCAAACGTAAATAGCAAGCAGGAACGTTTGGACACTAAAAGCCACGCGACCAATATTGATCGTACGTCTACTCTAGGGCTGTCGGAAGCGCTCCTGTTTGCACACAAGGGAGCAAAATGTCATATTTGTTCTACTTGAGTATTTCACAGAAACAAAAGCAGTAACGTTTTTTAAATACGAAAATAATTTGAAGCTAAAAACTTCCAATATTTCCCCCCCAAAACACCTGTGCTGTCATTCTCTGTGGAATTTTTACCCCCCCCCCCCTCCCTTTTTTTTTTTATACATGTAACATAGATTATACATACAACACCTTTAACATAGATCTGTTAAGGGTGATTGACAGGGAGTGATATCTATATGGTGACATACATAATGTACTTTTAAAGAATCCCCGGACATATTAAACGAGGCCCACGGGCGTTATCTGTTACCTGAGTACTAATATTAGTTAGAAGTATCTCTAGTCCCAGGGGCTGCGAAAGCTAGAAAACAAATATCTAAACTAAGCAAAACTATAAAAAAAAAAATGGCTTTGAAAGTGTCTATACTGATTGCATAATATATATAACCACAGGTATCGGAATTTTAATCAATAACTAGAGAGATATTAATAGGTAAACAAAAAAAAAACCCAAAAACAATATCTATATAGAGGCTATCAATGTTTGTTGTTGGATAGAGAATTTATTTACGAGTGACAGGTATTTTTTGATATTTTCACGATGCGCAGCACGAGTGAAAATATGAAAAATCCTGTCTCACGAGTGAAATAAATTCTCTATCTAACAACGAAAACATGAATTTTCTATTTATTACATTTTCTTCTTTTTTAGCTGCCCTGGCCTGGCAGCTCTCTGTACATAGACTTTGATGCATTACATTTAAGGATATAGGAAGAACATTTCGCTTAAACGGAGAAAGAATACAGGTATTTCGGTTATTCATGTAATCTATTGATCATATCTGAAAACAAATCAATACATGACGTACATGCATGCATGTACATTGACTGAGTCATTACGAATCTAGCCCGACATCCCTAAAATATGTCGTGTACCATGAGAAAACCTAAATAATTTGCGGCTTTTGCTTGTATTAAAGTTTTAAACTACATTATAACTCACCATAACTATGATAACATGCAACATTGTCGCTAATTCGGGTAGACTCATTAACCCAATACAATTGGAGATGTATACTAAACAAATCACAAAATGTCGATCGAGACGTGACGTCATCTATTACAAGCCGTGACGTACTTTATGAATTGTAGTGTGGATCTAACAATCCTATAAAGTAAAATTAATTTTTTGGATATTCAAATAAGAAAACCCATGAATATTATTAAATATAACGTAAAATCATGGTAATCATTAGTATTGCGGATGGATATTGCGGCAAGTAGACCGGGAATTGTTATTTTCTCACTGAGAAATAACACTTTTGTGTGAAAAATAGCAAATTTTACTCAACGGATAAATTTCAATATTTCACTGCTAAAAATGTAATAAATATAAATACACATACATGTATTTATATCATATAGATATTATTTTTTTCCTATTGATATCTAGGCTATTTATTGATTAAAATTCAGATACCTGTGATTAAAGAAGTCTTTCAGATAATCTCTATATTTTTCTTAAAAAAAAACCATACATCTATTTAACTCCAATTTATTATCAATAGCATTGAAGAAAATAAAACTGTTTTACATTTATACACTATATACCAAGTTTGGCCCCACCCNCTGATATTTTTTTAGCTTCCTTACGTATGCTATTATTCTCGCCAAAGATCCCAAAGCAACCCGATGACCAGGCATGTTTTGCAGCTCAAATAATTTGTTATGTCACAATTTTTGCATTATCACTCTCTCAAAATGGCATGTGTAACCGTTCATGTAATAAATAAAACAAAATGTCTGTGTATNATAAGTCTTCCTGTTCTACGTCACTGTGCATTTAGTTGCTCTTTGAGATATGCGGTTGTAGAGAGGAAAATGATTGACAATTGATCAATGTTTACCCCGGTCCTGTGTCCCCGACGTCCTGAAATTTTCTATTTTATGTCCCTCGTGTCCCATATTTGAAATAAATTTAAATGGTACATGTATTTAATATTAAAAATGTTCAATTGTAAACATATTTAATCACTTACCATTTTGGTCCCACCCAGATACAATACCCCTGGGATCGTGAAACTCACAATATTGGTAATGGGCTACCTGCTCGGTTGAGATTCGGCTTGGATGGATATTTAGACTTGTGCATTCACCGAATCTCGGAGCAGTNAGGATTATTGATTGATTATTTGTTGCTTTTCGTCNTGGTGACATTTTGAGCTAAATTGTATTTTTGCATTTTAATGATGAAAATGCTCAACTAAGTTATTTCAAATGGTCAGCAAAAATGTTAGTAAGATAAAACACTCACAATTGTTGTTCTGTATGGCTGTACCTCACTTATTACTCAACAAATGACGTTCAAATTTTTACTGACCATTACAAATAACTTAATTACGCATTTTAAACATTAAAAATGCAATTATAAATTGAAATGAAAACGTGTCCATATGCCCCTTTATAAGGGGGCGGACCTTCTAAAAAATTTCAAATAAGGTAAAACATGGTCTCCTGTTTAGAAAAAAAAAAATACAAAAGTTTCTACTCTAGGAGAAATAAATGACAGGACCTTGATTTATTATTTCTATTGCTGGGAGAATTTATCTATGTAAAACAAATCTTGGAATGTGAGTCACCCCATTAAAAACGCCAGAAAATAGTGAAAATGACATGACAACTAAGAGGCATATTTCAAGACCTATAAACTTGAAGAGGTTCCGGAGGCTTTGCCCACTGGACCCCCAACAGGGCCTCTCCCTAGACCCACTGCCTCGTGAAGTTGCGGCCCCTCTAACCTCAATTCCTGGATCCGCCCCTGGAATGTCAATGGCCAACAGATTACCCTTTTCATCGTTCCGTAAAAAAAAAAAAAACCCCCCCCCCCCCCACTCAATCAGATAAAATAATCATGAGTTTGTATAACTCTTTGGATGGTGAAATCATAGTTCATATAATATGCTGTTTTAAATAACGCGCCGTTAAATAAAAACTTGGTGTAATGGCTACCTTAAAGCATATGCTAATTCTATAAAGGATTGATTGATGATAAACTGATGTCAACAGGCAAATAGATTGATACCTAGTTTGGGTACAAGTCCTGGAACGATGTTACAAAGGTACACAAAATCGTCCACGTAAGTAATGTAGTAGCTGTCTGGGTCATTAGCTATGGCCTGTAGGTCCACATTCGTCAGCGACAAATCGCTCCCCACCCCCACCGCATAAACCAACACACCGATCGTCCTCAAATTGTCTGCTGCATTCTGGGTTTCTAATCGGCTAACGGACTCCCCGTCTGTTAGGACCACCACCGCCTTTGAGGACCCATTTCTTAATCCAAACGAATATTCGTAACTATAGTTTAGCGCCAAATGAGTGAAAGTCCCGCCTACTGGTGTGATCGACTTCAGTGATTGGATGGCGGATAATACGTCAGAGGAGGATGTATAAGTGGCCAATGAAAAATGTTCTGTTACAGTTGAGGCATATGTAATTACAGATACGAGAGTTGCGTTTGGTCCAATTGTGAGCCATGACGTCACATTGGAAACGAAATCAACAACGTCTTCAAAGTTTTCTGAACTGATGCTTCCCGATGAATCGAGAATGAAAACAATATCTGGAAAATATATACACATAACCTGTAAATACATGTATATTGAAATCATGTGAAAGAATGGTGCTTTTGATAACTTTAGAAAAGATCAAGAGTCTACATAAATGTGTGCAATCTAATATTTCGCACATTTCCGTGATAAGGTGAAAACCTTGGTACTGTATTTGTACTTTTAAAAAGTATTAAGGATGTTGTAGGCTGAGCTTTTAGCTATAAAGAATGTTATTAGAGAGCTGAGCTTTTGAGAACAACTGCGCAGGATGTACTTCACTAAGTATTTACTGGTTCAATGCTGACCCCATCAGTGCAAACCACATTACACATTTACAACGGAAATCCTGTCCATTGAAAATTTTTGTGTCAATTCAGATTTTGAAAAGGGTTTGGTAGGGACTATATTGTGGGTGGGGAAGGATTGATTAATCAAAAAGCATGTATTTTACAGTTTCTATAATCCCCAATATACCTTCAATTATTTACTACCCTATTCGTATATTACAGTTTTAAAATTAATGATACAAGTAAGATGAGACTTGAAACTAGTTCAAATATGTTATTTATCAATTTGGTTGAGTGTTTTTCCAAACAAATTACATATTCTTTAAAAAGTCCAATTCAATTTACTCGAAATTCTGTGCAAAAAATCAGTATTTTGGCCAATTTTTTAAAAATTTGTACCGAAATCCTTCTACCTTTTAAAGTTTCGATTTTAAATTTTGAGACAAGACTCTGAATATTACGTGAATTAAGAAATTGACATCACTCCTAAATGTGTTTTTTAACTCTGAAATTCGATATCATGCGATTTCCGTATATCAAGTGCAAAAAGGTCATTATTTTATTCCCATTACAAGTATTAAATCTTTTTTTATATCTGTATTGTAAGAAGACATTATTATGTATCTTTTTCATGTGATGATTGATTTGTATTCCTTATGTTTGTTTTACACCAACAGATGAATGGAATTTAAATGAATAAATCTTGAGTAAATTTTAAGTGCAAAAAGGTCATGTTTAAAACACTGTAACTCGAAACAAGCATGAAAACCCAAATTTTTCTTTTTAATATCCTGATTCTCTTTCAATGTAGAAATCAAAAATACACTTCCCAAAAAATTGACATCACTTTAAACCTCACCCTAGAACCTCTTTAAGGCTGTTCCATCCATCCTCAAAATGCGTTATCAATACTCCTTTTTAGCAAAATTTCCCGACGAAATGGGGGTACTGAACACCCCCCCCCCTTTCCCCTCTGGATCCGCCACGGAATTGTCAATATAATTAAATTTCACCATTTAAACTAACGAAATGTGTTTTGATGATCGGCTCAATTAAGAAAATGCTTAAAGACTGACTAGCGAAGGAATGTTTGTGCCCCACCTCGACAAAACATGGGACCCGGGGCGGTTTCCAAATCATCCGCATCCTTTCACGCCCGGGCATCGCACCAAAGTCCTAATACGTAATGATGTACTGGAATTGCGATGTATAAAGGCAAATGCGTACTTGAGAATCTAAGATTTTTAACTCCTTACCTTTATATTCACATTTCATCCCACATATTAATAAACAAGTGAAAATTAATATCCATGTACATAAGAAATGGCACGATTTTCTCCGCTTCATCGTGGTTTACGACAGACTTAATCAATGTCTTCATTCATCATTTATAAATCTGTACATAATATATATACTGTACTAAGTAATTAATCCCTACAACGACAGTGACATGTAAGTACTGTTATCTTATACACACGAAATCAATAGTGAAACATACAGGTGTACAACACATGCATTAACCGGATCAACTGATCGCGCATTTGAAAACAGAGAGAAGAAAACAATAGAACCAATGAATGTCGCAACATTCATAATGTTCAAAGGCGTGATGAACCGGAAGGACGCATAACATGCCACTGTGTACCATAAGCCTTCAGAGATAGCTAAAGAATTATATGTACATACATCGTGGCTAAATTAATGTTATCCAAATTTAATGCTGCTGTCTTGCGTTGATTGCAGGGGGAAGGGGGGTAAATAACAATCATAAAGCTTAAAATTCGTCTTCATAAATCTTCATAAAAAACAAATAACACGAGGCTATAAACCAATATATTCGTAAGAAATCAAGAATAAATGAGAACATGCACATATGCAAGATACAATTCAACTTCAATACATCATTTTCAATTCATAGAACAGATCGGTTTCCCTGCATACCGCTAGCGGTGTCTGGAGTGAAGGAACCCTCAGGGCCCCTCTTTAATTTTCATCACCAATTTACTGCAACCGTAATCTTCGCTCTACAGAACTTCTCCTTCACTAATGGTTTCCGGAGATGGCCTGTTGACACCGAAAATTCGAGATCTCCCTCTGTGTGACCTTCAGTAACCCTCTCCTTATGAGGGGGAACAACAGGCCCCAAGACCATAAACTGAGAATAGACTTAAGTCAAAATTTCCATTACTTATATCTTAAGATTTAGAACACAGATTTTTAAAACCATTACAGGATTTCAAAAAGAAATTAAATGCAAACATATACTAAAAAAATAATTTGTTTATGAAAATTAATTATCAAGTTAGCTGGATTTAAAATTTAGACTTAAGTCTATTCTCAGTTTATGGTCTTGAGGCCAGATATACAAATTCAAATTCTGGCACAGAATGTTTTATATTCAGGGATTAAGTGTACCAAAACATTTCAGTTCCAAAAATTGTCTCTGAAATAGAAGTGGTAGAGTAATGTGGAAAACTAACTCTGAGCATATAGCCATCATATACAATGTTTCCAAGGAGAGATTTGGCGTTGAGGAAGAGAAGCCTGTAAGAAGTTAAGGGTTACGCCTGGGAATGGTGGTAACAGAAGAGAAAGACATATAGAGCTCCCCAGAAAGGAACTTAGACAGATGAAACGACGTTTCGAGGAGAAAAATAACGAAGCAGGAAGGTTGGGTCTGCAAGAGTTAAGAGACGACATCAGGGACAAGATACAGAGGCTTATGCGAGCTGAAAGTGTAAGACAGAAAAAGAAGAAAAGAGACAGGGATAGGGCTGGATCAATCATTAACCCATTTAAGTTTACAAAGGACTTCTTCAGCGGAGAGAAAGTTAGAACATTATCAACACCTATACACGATGTGCACTAACAATTAGTAGAAACCCACAGAACCGGCCATTAGGGGAATGCAATTGCATTGCAGCTGCCCCTACTACAGCTGCAGAAATGGATGTCACAGAACCTACTCTAAAAGAGGTCCAGCTGGTTGTGCAAGAGCAGAATCAGCACAATGTCCGTCAGGAATATACAGTCTACAAGAAGTGTCCAAAACTGCTAAGGAGACTCTAGCAGCTCCTAAAAAATGTGTGGAAGAAAGGGACGATATCAGAGAGTTGGAAGGAAGCAGAAGGATGTTTCGTAAACAAGGAAGAGAATTCAGAAACCATCGAACAGTTCCGAACAATATCGTTGACTTGTTGAAAATGGAAGGCAATGCAAGATTGTTTTCCCAGTCATGGCAAACAGACTAAACATCGTACATGACAGACAACAACTACATCGATACGTCCATGCAGGAAGGTGGAATTCCAGGTTTTTCAGGACGCGTGGAGCACAATAACATAACAGTGTCATCAGTCAACGTAACAGGGAAGCAAACAAAGGAAAATCTTACCTCACATTTGTATGGTTAGATCTGGCAAATGCGTAAGGCTTTATTCCACGTAAAGTGATCACCATGGCGGTGAAGCATTACCATACTCCAGAGAAAATAACAATGGTTTGCCACTAGCTGCAGGGAAGGAGACTGAGATTCAATAACATATCAACAACAGATTGGGTCAATTTAGAGAAAGGGATTGTAACAGGATGTACAATTTCACCAATCCTATTCATCATCGGAATAATAATTAATGTCGCAGAGAGAGAGAGAAACACGAGGTCCAAAGATGCAGACAGGAATACATGAACCTGCAAACAGAAGATTTATTGATGATCTGACAGTTACCAAGAGTTATGTCCTGGCAAGGTGGATCTTAACTGCATTAGATAAAACTGCGACATGGGAAAAAATGAAGTTTAAGCCGAAGAAATCTAGATTCGTGGTGATAAGGAAAGGCAGAGTGACGTCTAAAGTCTAAACCCCATCTTAAATCCAAGGGGAAGATATACCATCCACTGTCAACAATCCAGTAAAACGCTTAGGCAAATGGTATGACCACACACTAATAGTCTAGTAAACCTGGCAAAAATTAGGAGTCAACCTCAAAATAATAAAAGACGAGCATTGAGAAGCGAGTGGGATAATAGCTAAGAAGATGAAGAATTCAGGATGACCAAGGTACAAGGCATGGATTTATCAGCATTGTCTGCTCCCAATAATATGGATACTGATGCTATAATTATCACAGTAGAACAGATGGAAAGGAAGATCAACAGACATACAAAAATAGCTTGGAGTTCCACAAAGCTACATATCAATATTGGACTGTATAGTACCAGCTCACAGTTACCATTGTCATCGGTAGTAGAGGAGTTAGAAATCGCGAAGTGTAAATTGATTGTCACTCTGAGGGACTTGAAAGATCAGAATCACGAGAAACCGGAGTGGTTACAAGAACAGGAAGGAAATGGTCGACAAGCACAACAGTGAAAACTGCAGAAGAGACACTAAAATTGAAAGATGCGGTCTGAAATGTAAACAGCGGACGTCAAGGACTTGGAATGGGAGGAAAGTTCAGACAATGGAAGGAGGCCAAGGAAAAAGAGAAGAGGGCCAAGATTAAAAAGGAAATAAGAAGTGAAGAACAAGACAGAGTAGCAAAGGCAGCTACACTCAGGACAGCAATTAGCTTGGTCTAGATAAGAATTACCAAAGAGAAGATTCACAGGGTCAGGGTTGTAGAGAATGGAACTATTCAAAATTTCATTCCTGTTGAGATCAGTGTACGACACGCTACCTTCTACATATTGAGCAAAATGGGGCCTTGTCGAGTCGCCAAGCTGCACGCAATGTGGATACTGGGGAGCAATGACACACAGTCTGTCAGGTTGCCGGACAGATCCACAGCAGAGGAAATATCGCTGTAGACATGACCAAGTGATAATGGAATTGGCAGATGCCCCAGAGATAAAAAGGAAGACGCGGAATCCAAAGCAGACACCAGAATACATCCCGTTTGTTAAAGTAGAAGAAAAACCAAATCACCGCTTCAGCTAAGACAACATCAGGCATCCTAGTGGGAGTATAAACAAGTTTCCCACCAATAGCGCAAAAAGCTAGAACGTAAGCCAGATATAGTGCTACTGTCATCCAGCAGAAAGTATATTCACCATACTTGTAGAGTTTATCCGTTTCCATGAGAGGAAGCATATCAGAGGACGAGTGCAAGTAAATGCAGAATAGTGAAATGCTCCAACAAAAGCGATCGGAAGACGTGGCTTATTCCTAGTAAACAGGTAGGCTGTCGCAGGTTCTTTGCCTCATTCATAGTGGAGCTGCCTTGTGCAAAAGACTTAGAGTAGTACGGAACAAACAAAGGAAGAATTACATCGAAGAGTGGGTGAGGGGGGCCAGGGAATCATCATGCGGCTTGGCACAACCCGAAGAGAGGAGAAGGACTTGGAAACCAAACAGTTAGTTGACACACAGTGACTTTATCACCTACCATGGACTAACAAACTAGGGGAAATATGGATATCGATCAAAACATTGCCCTGAGTGAAAGTGTGGAAACTATCTGAAAGGATGTCCGCAAGACAACTCAGACCAAGCCAGATCCAACTAGAATGATGACAAGCTGTATGACAGTAGGGAACATCATTTTTGGACAAATCTAGCTACAGACTTGCGGTAGATATTGATGAGAATAGTTAGACAAGACATTACAAGATTCAAAATGACAACATTTATCAAGTGTTGAAATCGTGTTTGCACACATAAGAATGATCTGTATAGTTCTGTAACTTGTGGTAATAAAACAGGCGATTTTTTGCTGTCTACGATGTTACATGCTTGAGTTGGAATAATAGGTAGTCCCATCGAGAAAAGATGCATTCGCGAGAGCATAATGAACCCTTTTGAATAAGAAACTGTCTATATTATCTTGTAATGAACAATGAATTCAATATTAAAATTCTAAAAACGAACAAAACGCCAGCTATACTCGCATCAACGAAAACCTATGACATAATTAATGCAATTTGTCAATTGTATTTATCCTACGTTTCTACATTACAGCATTCAGAGGATGGTTCTATCCAAAGACGTCGTAATCTAAATTAGTCATTTACTAACCTCTAAATTGCAAATATTTGCTTTCCGATAATTTATGATATATATTTGAGATGTTTTAATCTGGTCTTTTTCAACTGGATGTGGTTTGATTTAAGATGGGTTTCGTACCCTTTCTTCGATAAAAACGAAGAAAACAAACGGCCGATAACCCCTGTGGCGATATGTTTCCAATAACATTTGAGGTGTTGGAGTCAATGTGAGTAGGTTAGAGACAATACACATAAAGGCGAAAGCTTAACATTGTGTACAACCGTATCACAATAAATCCATAACATATACTAATAATCGATAGTAGGGCCAACACGATCCCTCCGAACAAAAAGCGTAAGGTAACTCATCGAATATACTCACTGTGTCATCACTTACCTGACCATTTTTATCTTTCCAATAATGGCAGCTTCAACTTGGTCTAATAATACCTTGTTTACAATAGGGACTTACGAAATATGGAAACC
Source organism: Ostrea lurida (assembly GCA_903981925.1). NCBI lineage: Eukaryota > Metazoa > Mollusca > Bivalvia > Ostreida > Ostreidae > Ostrea > Ostrea lurida. Next base: position 4,977 of record CAJDSM010000917.1, on the reverse strand, counting down.
TATACTCCTAAGCTCGGTAAACCGGATTAAATTCGGTTCAATTAAAAGATATCTGTATAACAGCTTTGATACTTCATGCAGTGAAGGTAAATATTGTGTTTAATTTTTTCAATTGTGAATTCTATGACTGAATCCATTTTTTTTATTTTCAGTTTTTTTCTTTTAACATCCGTATTGTTTTAACAGTTATTTTTAAAAGTTGCACATTGTGTTGGTCAAATCGGACAGTCAAGACGAAATTCCAAAGATTTTACGTCATGCGGCCCTTGTCATATGACAGTGAAACATTGGAACGGATTTTAGAACTTGATCTTTTGCGGTATTTGGGAAAATTAGATGACTATCAAAAGATATAGCTGTACTAGTAGCCCCATCCTCAAAAACTCGGGGCCGAAAAAAAAAAAAAAATAATGTATGATAGAAGAAAAAAGAAGACATCAAAAAAAAAAAAGAAAGAAAAGAAACAATCCAATATTAGGGTTGTGCTTAGTGTGCATTAGATTCTCGATAGTATCAAGATCCCTCCCCGATATCTCTTATAGAAATCGATTGCATCTGCAAAAACTGGAATTCGTATATTGGGACTGGCTGTACAAATAGAATCTGGATTAGGATTAGCTTTCAATGTAACATATATAAAGAATGGTAAATCTTAGTCAAATTAATATTATCGTATATGAGCATCTACGGTTTTGTACGGTATAATGTTATGTTCTAATAAGAAATATGATAGTTTTGCTTTTCTATTTAAAAGAGTATGTTCAATTTTAGATTTAATTCGAGTCAATGATTTGATTACTGATAAGATAGAGACACAACTCAAATTGTTGATATATAATTTCGTCAGATACAAGTCAAGTATATATTAATACATGTAGAATACTGACGATTACGATAGACTTAACTGGAACTTTGGAAGTAGTAAATTGCTACCCATACATTTTAGAATGTTTTTGATTTGGGTAGTGCTAATACTTGGCCTTCCTACTTACTCTGGTTAGTGGGCTAACCCACCGGGGCTAACCACAAACCAAATACGTTGCAAAGAATCTATATACAACTTTAATATGTTTATGAAAGAAGCGCCGGTTGGGAGCTAGCCTATTAAATCAATCTGCACAGAACAGCTAGGGCTGTTGGTTGCCAGAAATCTCGAGTTCGATTCTCAACTGAGGCTTAAGCCGTTTTAATTTCTGTTTCATTTGACGCCCATTGTTGGACCAGTGGCTTATTTCATGAACTGTTTTAAGATTCGTCTTAGACATATCTTATGACCCCGGTTATGACCACTCTGAGAACATACTCCCAGAACGTCGCCCACCGCATTAGGTCGCCTTCTGAGAGTGTCGGACACCTCTCTCCTCTCTTTGGAGGCAATCTACCCAGATTTATCGATAACTCTGGGTAAGAGATTGCTTTGGAGAGACAATGTCTTTGTGGTAGATACATGACCTTTCTTATTGGCTCTGCACTAGCGGGTTATTAGAAATATTGGCTTCCATATGGGGTGTAAACATTTTTGGTTGTAATTGTGAGTTGAAATAGAAGAACAACTATGTAAGTGCAATCAAAGCACAATAAACATTAGCTACAGGCATCGAGGTTTGAAGTATATAATTATACAATACAACACTTTTTTCCGCGATAAACTTATTAGCAGTTTCCATCATCGTTTAATGTTTTAGAATGTGAGAGTTCTCAGCAAGCATTTGTTTACTAACGTTGTTCAGTGAACTCTGCTCATTGAAAAAACTGGAAAGCGTCCAATGAAACTAATCGCGCCAGAAGCTAACTATATATGCTGTGTTGAACTTGATCAACTTTTTTTAAGTTTTCTTTCTTTACAGTTGTGAAAAGTGACGGGGGGTAAAAGTTACAGTAATACTGCAACTATTACAGGCCGCTTCGCGAAAGTTGCTGATTTGGACCAATTATTACATCTCCCTCAATTCCCGAATATGATAGTGGATCGCCAAAGACTGTATTCAAATGGCTGTTCGCAAATATGACAGTGGTAGCCATGTCAAAAATACTTTTTCCTGTTCTCTTTTATTCATGATGAAGGTTTCGTCATCTTGTTGAGACGTGATCTTGATGTATTTTCCCCTCATGTATTAATGTCCTAGAAAAATGGGTATATCAGACTTGTGACGCATATTTTGTGAAATACACACTGTGCAGTGGTCTTTCAATCGCAATAGTATAATTTCTGTACCCCGTTACAAGTACAATTCGAAACTCTATAGAACATGCTTTTCGAAGTAAATAGGTGTTGTGTTTTTGAACATGGTGTATAGATGTAAGCATTCGAATTCTAGAAAAGACCGTACAAAGGTCATCAGAATCAGGCACATCTTTCAACATATTATAACGTTCAATATACACAGTGATCAAAATGGAGTGCCCGCTTGTAACATGCATCAATAAAGAAGCTATTCAACGTGTGCTTCAATTTCTCACAGAATGTCACCAGTTCGAACTAAAGTAATTCGCTAATTCCAATTATCCAACTTAGTATTGACTGGTGTCCTTGCTTGTTTCAAACTAGATTTGTAAGTTCCTACCTCAGGACTGATGTATTGAAGCGTGTGGTCCGTTAGTTATGATGATACATTCTGCGCAGACCAAGGAATCCAGCAGCAAATTTCAGTTCTTTCTGAGCCTTTGACGCCTGGTTGAGCTGCTGTACACTGTCTCAAATGTTGAAGACGATATAATAGCGATAAGGGACAGGGACAACAAGACCCCCAACATTCAACCAATTTCTCTAAACCCGTTATCCTAAGCCTTTGATGTCGATACAATCCTTAAAGAAACTGCCATTTGATTCAATCACTTAAAACTAGAGAGCGATGAAAAGAGCATGAAATTATCTTTCAAATTTTGAGGAATAGATGCCAGATCAATTTACAAACCGCTGTTAATCAAAACCAGTTAACAAACTCTGTGCAAACTGACCGGTCACGACAAAGGCGATGGGATCTCCAAAGGTGATACAGTCCACTGCGCGGGTTTTTTCCTAAGTTTGGTCAGTGACTAGAACAGCTAAAGAAAACCAATGTCCTTATCCTTCCATCAAAAGGTTGTTACAGCTTTACGGAAACTCTTTTAAACAGGCCAGTCGGATCTAGTGATGACAATCTACCAATGGATGGCAATGGAATGTCCCATTTATGGCCCGTGTGGTCAGAAGTTTGGAACAACACGAGGCATTGTCATTAATAATTGGACGAAATGACCTTACAGGATATCGTCATTGAGGCGCAAGTGGGGATCTCGAAGATGGTGAGGATGGTGGATCATGAGCTGAAACCACAAACCAACATTTCACACCTTCTATCGTTACGCAGTTTACTTTCCAGGATTTACTATTCTCAGGTTAGAATTTAAAGATAACACATATGCAATATTTTAATGTGCCCTTGGCATGTACAAAAAGCATCAAGTAAAAGATTTTGCTCATTGCATTTGCAGATGGCCAGTAGCATATTTCGGATCGAACCCTGCCACAGCTCATCAACTCTGTACAACATTCTGCGCAGGTTTACAGCTAATTATAGCTTCCGCTAACTTAACTTTCACCAATATGCCTGCTGATAGAACTTGGCTGTTCCACAATGTATTTGATAAGCATCATATGATCAATGATATTCAGGATACCATGTGCTGCTTGAAGAAGCTGCGAAATAACACGATCTACTTCACCAATACAACCGTTATTTCTGTTATTGGGCCGAATGCTATCCCATAAGTTTTATACCAATTATTGGGCCGTACAAAGACTGGTGTTGACTTTTACAGTCTCATCCGAAGGAGCGGCCCATTAAGTCGCCTCTTATGACAAGCATAGTGATATTTTGGAGGACCTATTCTGGACCCGTGATCCCAGGGGTCAATCTGTAATTCGAAACACGTCTGGATTATCACAAAATTGGGTAACTGCAATGGAACATAGGAATCTCACTAGCAATGCATTTTTGGATAAAAATGTGAAGATTACGAACAATGATCAATCTCATGACTCCTTAAAGAATGCAAAATTAAGAATAAGACAAGCAAGGACCCCAATACGAATCAGAGGTAAAAGCAGGTGCCTAGGAGGAGTAAGCATCCCCTGTCAATCGGTCACACCCGCCGTGGGCCTGTATCTTGATAGTGTAAATGAAGTAATCCGTTGTCAAAATCAGTTTGTATAATGTACGGTCAATAATCGGATAGAACTCCACCCAATTACAGGTTGTGTTGGTGATGACGTAGATCGTGAAAATAACCAAACAATGACATATACGGGTGGAAATTCAACATTATCCCACCTCTGGCAAAATTCTACGAATTTGTTTAGTTTAGAAGGATATACAGTATATTCTTGGAGTAGGTTACCTGCTCACCCGATAAATTAGAAATTAGTTTTGATATCACCTATCTTGATACCTCTTCGGGAAAAAGGCTATGGACAAACTTTGAGCCACTTTCCGTGCATGGGTGGGGTGTTCGGGAAACGTAACGTCTATTAGTCCAGAACATAACTAATTTTCCCTTAAACTCATTAATTTTATGGATTTGGCGCTGACTACCCACTCCGGTATAAGCTGTTCCAGTTCTTCGTCACACGGAGTCCGAAAAGTTTAAATTACCTCGCCTCTTTGACAATTTCATGCTGTGGCCTCTGGTTTTTTGTTCGATTTTTTAAAGGATAGTAATCTTTCTCATGTCTATATCCAGCTTGTCTTTGTATACCCACTCCAATATTGTAGAGAGCAAGCTCTCTCTCTCATCTCTCTCTCTCTCTCTCTCTCTCTCTCTCTCTCTCTCCTCTCTCTCTCTCTCTCGTTCTCCTCTCGTAGTATTTTAATGTAGCTCTTGTAGTCTTATTTCGTAAGGTAGGTTTAGTGCATAATTTGGTCGCTCTTCATATTGTACCTTCTCGACCTAGCTAGTTTTTGGACACTTATATGGAACGCCGTTGCTGCCTTATGT
>CAJDSM010000915.1:24135-37873 GCA_903981925.1 Ostrea lurida | reverse complement strand
AGACATGTCCCACCTCTGGTTTACACAGGATCTTACTCTTCCTAGGTACATGATCCCCCACCTCTGGTTGTACACAGGGGATGCTTACTTCTTCCTAGGTACAATGATCCCAACCTTGGTGTAACAGAGCTTACTTCCTTCCTAGGTACATGATCCCACCTCTGGTGTTACACCAGGGAGCTCTACTCTTTCCTAGGTACATGATCCACCCTCTCGGTGTACACCAGCGGGATAGCTTACTCATCCTAGTACATGGATCCCACCTCTGGTGGTGTACACAGGGGAGTACTCTCCTGCGATACCATGATCAACCCACCGCTGGTTTCCGTACCACCCAGGGAGGATGCCTTTACTCCTTGCCTAGAGGAGGTACAAAATGATGTCCCACCACTGTTTGTAACCACAGGGGATGGCTTACTCTTCCCTAGGTACCATATCCCACCTCTGATGTACACATGGATGCTTATCCTTCCTAAGTACATGATCCACCTCTGATGTACACAGGATGCTTTAATCTTCCTAGGTTACATGATCCCCACCTCTGGTGTACACAGGACTGCTACTTTCCTAGGTACTATGATCCACCTCTGGGTGTACACAAGGAATTGCTTTACTCTCTTCCTAGGTACATGATCCACCTCTGGATTGTTTTTACACAGGGGATGCTTACTTTCCCTAGTACATGATCCACCTCTGGTGTACAACAGGGCGATGCTTACTCTTTCCTAGGTACATGATCCCACCTCTGGGTACTCAGGGAATGCTTACTCCTCCTAAGTAAACATTTGATCCCACCTCTGCGAGTATCCGTATTCGGTTTACGGTACATTGTACAACAGGGCATGACCTTACTTCTATTTCCTAGGTACAATGATCCCACTTGGTGTAACAGGGATGCTTACAACCTCCTCCTAGGTACACTGATTCCCAACCTCTCCGGTTACACAGGGGGATGCTACTCTTCCAGGTAACATGGATCCCAACCTCTGTTACACAGGGATGCTTACTCTTCCTAGTACATGATCCCACCGCTGGTTACCCATTAGGATTTGTATTTTCCTTACTTCTTAATTTTGTATTCTTTATAAGATTTGATGCAATCGATCACCCACTGTCGCTAAATAGCTCAATACACATCAAAACTTTGGGCTTTTGTCTAGGTAAGTACTCAAACTGTCATTTACTAACGCCAATCTCAGCACCCGAACACTTGACGTTGCTATTTTCCTGGTGTTATCAGATAGCCCACTCTGAAACTAGCCGTCGAGTGGCCCACCAAACATAAAACTTCTACCTTGCGGTGACTCTTCTCTCTTGTCATGTATTTCCGTAAAATTGTCTAGATTTGAAATAACCCGATATCTTTCTATTGAAATAGCCTTTACAAATTGGAACCTTCCGCTTTTCTACGAACCATATTATACTGCTCTTGTTTTATTTTGTTATTTATACTTTCTGTTCTCGTCTTAACCAAATGTCACGGGACCGTGTCTATTAAGTGGCCCGTGGGACGTTTTTGGGTCGCTTCTCCAACTCCAACTTGAGAAGATTGCAACTATTTGGAATGATTTGAAACTGTTTATTATATCTACACCATGAAATTATGTAATACATTGATACATAACTAATGTTCACCGTGTGCATTTTTCATTATATGTGAAGTTCAGTGCATTCCCGTTTACTTGAATGTCTGTTTTGTGAATGATCATTTTGGTGACGTTTGTGCATCTTTGGGCGCTTACCCCATTGCACAATATGCTTTGACGGGTCCATATTGCGTCTTTCCCTCTTTGAATTGTTGTTTGAAGGGCTGCCCATGGTAGCCTCGAACTGTCAAAAACTCCTCTCGTGACATATCATATACAGCATTTATTCTCTTTCTTCTATTTACAAACTACAATAATTTGATGTATAACACCTTTACAATTTCATTGTTGACATGTATTCATACACGTAAAATCCCTAACTTGAGTAATCTTTGAAGTGCATCATGAAATCTATATTCAATACTGACCTGGAATGATATATAATATCACGTATGGAATGAACTGTCTTTATATAATATTGAGTCCCAATACCTCTCTATTTTTGATAACTGGTATAGCAATTCAGCGTTATATTGGCTATATATAAGTCCTTTGCTACTAGGCCCATGTGAAGCTGAAAGCTTATCTGCTTATCAGACATGGTTATAAGTTGGATTACGCTTTCTGTATTACCGCCGGCGATCCAGGAGATATTTGCTATACAATGGCTGGCCGCCTTGGCCATCGTTTTCACAGGTATAGAAGATTTACAGAAATCTTGTTAGATTAGATTCCACGGGATAGTTTACTATATACACTAGTATTATAAGTATATATATATATATTTTTTTTTTTAGAAAAGGTGTAAGTGTAAACCAAACCTGTCAACATTTGTTTTGGGTTTATATTAACATTATTATAATAGGAATCTTCCACAGAAATTCAATTATTTTCGTCTGGTTTAGGGCTCTTTAGATTACGCAAAAATAATTTGATGCTGAGAGATAATCAATATCATAATCATGACATGATTCACGATCAAAGCTCAAAAATACGATATGCAGATCAGAGATAAACCATCTAATTCAGAAACCTAATGAAAAATCTAAATTTTGAATTAGATTATATAAATGTTTAATTTGTAAATCTTGAACGATTTGCCGTAGAAAATAATAAAAATTGGGTCCTCGCTTATTATTAGGTGTTATTCTGTAACAGAAAAACACCCCTGATTTTCAGCCAAATTGAGGTGTCCGTATTCTATTCCTAATTAATACGTATTCGGAATCAACCTTCTTTTACTCCTTTTCTCGCAATAATTGCTAGACACGTATGTATATCTGCTCGCGAGAATGTATACTACATCCGACTAAGTCTGAGTCTTTTACCTCTTGTTGCGTCCACGTGTCTCAAAATAACACTTAGCCGTATATGTCACAAGCTCTTGCGTAGGACCTACCTTTACGTATAAGATGCTGCTGCACGATTCCTCTTAGATCTTGGGTTTAATTCCTATTTATAACTAGGCGTCAGGTCAATTTAGTAAATATTGGAAGGGATATTAACTCCTTACCACGGAGATTGTGTTCCCTGTAATATTTCTTCTCTCCTTAACTGCGCGATCCCTAACCATTGGTGCGAGAGGGGACTGCCTGATACGTCTCAGCCATTCTCCCTAGTACTTCGGCTATAAACTGCCCCCTTCTCCCTTCCTAGAAACATCCCCACTTAATCACCCGTCTATAATGAATCATCTATTGAGGCGCGCTTGTTGAAGGGTTCCGCGTGACTTGCCCAACTCCTTTATTTCGTATTCCCGCCATACTGGGATTATTCAGATGCATCATTGTTCGCTATATTCACCTTCCATCTAGTGACGTCAATGATAGTGACGGAAGATAAGTATTCCAATCAAACATTAATATTGACATCCAACTTACCCTCGAATATTAACGACGACAGACCTAAATTCGAAATTTGCGTGCTTCTGCGCAGAAAACCGACGCATATGAACAGGCAAGGAAACAACAATCTTCATCTTTCTAAGAAAGTTATTGCAAAAGCGTACGGCAACATATTTATCATAATATTATTTATAGTGGTGACGTTGAACATGTCACTGTCTTTGTATTTCTACGTCACGAATTGCCGCTTTGATGCGGAAAATCGATGTTGTCCGTTGAATAGCTTGAACTCATCCCAAGAAGGAAGATTAGCAGATAACATTGTCACCCGGGAAAGAGGCACATGTAAATATGGCAAAAAAAGTCGTTTATCTTACTTTTTTTATATCAGAGGAATACCCTCCACTGAGGACATAATAATGCTGTTTTATTGCATTGAACTTTTAAGTTATTTGCTGTCCGAATAAACAAGTACCATTTACATGTACTACTTACAGTGTTAACACTTGTACATGCCACTTAGCATTCAATACATGTACGACTGAAGTGTTTAGAAATCTATTGTTAGATTAATACATGATAAAAACTGTCAAGGAATAAAATTATTTTTTTTCATTGTGTTTAATGGTTTTCTACCAGAGAAAACTGTTATTAATGAAGAACATGGAAAGACTAAAGTACTGTATATTTCCAACATGACGACAAGTATAATTTTTTTTCTCTTTTTCAATACAAATACCATGGCTTTAATTGTAGTTATTTTAGAAAGTACAACAATTGTGAAAATAATAAATAACAAGGAAGTGTTAACATTTTAAGGTGTTATACAAATTCACGTATCAAGCCGCAAATGCTACTGTTTCTAATTTGAATTCCATCTTAGGATTTTAAAAAGACAGTTTATATTTACCATGTTTTTGAACCCGCCCCTAAAATATTTATACAATGAATTCAATGCTCCGACATATGTTTGTATACATAATGAAAAAAAATGACACTCAAATCTATAATTAGTTAATTAAAATGGAAAATATTGACGCTAAAAGTAGAATACTATCTTATTCTCTCGTTTGGCCAAAATATTCATGGAAAATTGTCAAAAACACCCTTTGAGACAGGCCCCCTGAAAGATTTTTGGCCGCATGACCTACACTTTTTAAGGCGTATATGTGTCCTTTACATTATTCTTCGTTTTGGATTCAACAACTCTAGTTTAGGGGATTTTCTCTCTCGGCCATGAATTTATTTCCCGTCATTCCCCTTATAACTCCATATTACAATCAAAACACTAGTACGCCGCGTGTGTCATATAGTTCTGACGAGCCAAATGGAGGAGTAATCCTCCCTACTCGGTTCCCATACGCTCTAACGAGCAACATATATATACAAGATCCCTCCTTCTAACCTCGTTTTTTGCCGTTACGAGACTCACAACCCTATTACAGTCAACAGAAATACTCTGGTTTTTGTATGACTTTATAATCAATGAAAGATTTACTAATTATACAGTTTCTCATTTTTGTGCCTGTCCGTGATTTGATGTCCAACTTTAACTAGATGAATACATAATTATTGATTATCAAAAATTGAATAAAAATCCTATTTTTTAGAAACGAATTATATCCTCGTTCGTAAAAGCATATATTTCTCAGATACATTTTTTTTATCTTGAGAGGACAGTTGGCATTCATGTTATTCTTGGATTGAAATTGGCAAGTACATATATACTTTTTCTTAAGGTCTGATTTCATCTTACCAGAATGCCCATTTATTTTCTTACACCTGAAACGGAGATTAGACACAAGATAAACTTAGCTTTATTTCATCATTATTTACTAACCACCACCGGCACAAAATATCTTTTAAAATTTGGGTAAAAGTTATGAAGATATGTTGTTTGTTGTTTTTTTTACAGAAATTAGAATATACTAGTATACAAAGGCTATATACATGTATAACTTGTTTTGACGTTTGGTTTAAGGCGAACAAAGCTGTAAGTAAGTCATGTTTTCGCTCCTTTAGTAATCACCCTAGTACCATTGTAATATTGCAGCTGCTTTGTCCACAAAATGCTTTCTTCCTTGACAGTGAGTATACGACTACAACTTTGAAACAATAATAAACCAACGAATACACAATACATGTAAAACTAGAAATTGATGTTTGGATATACCTATATATATCTCGTTATGGTGCTAAAATGGCAAGAAAATAATAATCATGCTTCCCTTTTAAAATTTCAGCGAAAGACAAAGGAAGAAACTCATTATAACTCTTACCAATTTCAAAGAACCGTGTCTCGTGAAGTAGTAGAATTGTTATGTTTTTTTGCATGTTGTATTTCGTTCTCTTGAAATACAATAAACTTATACATAAATTTGGACCTAGCGTTCTTATTTATAAATCAATTTTATCGTTATGTAATGGAGGTAATATCAATTATTTTATCACTAAGAAACGTTCGCGGCCAGCCTCTTATGCTTCCCACAGCCGACTATGCAACAGTTTTGGGCGGTATGTCACGTGATCCAATACTCTCCGATATACTTACTCGGTTCAAGTCCGGCTCAGTCTCGGTACCTGACTGGCAGCCCAGAAGTGCACTGTACACGTATAATTTCAAGGACAGGCCCGTCGAGAGCATTCTTCTTATCCCCTCAGTCTTGCTCAAGATCTTTCCGTTACTAGTGCTCGTATTCTCGTTACATATGTGGTTCGTGGCCGCTATGCCCGCTCTAGTCCCAATTTCTGTCCGCACAGCTGCCCCAGTGGAATACCCCATAGACAGCTTTCCACTCTTATTTACCAATAAATTCCGGCCCACGATAGAGACTCTCTGTTTTGTTCCTAACCCTTATCCACTCGTCCCACTGATCTTCCCGGGCGGTTACTTCCAACACAATTTTTATTTCCTCCTTTTGTTATTTATTTATTTTAGATTTTTACAGTTTGACAAAAATGCAGGCATGTTTTAAAGATTTCCTACCGTAGAGTATTAATTGAACATTATCTAATTCAAATTGATGCACATTGGATAATTTTTATCACATTGGTGTGAAATGTGCGGGTGATTTACAGACATGTTCATGTACGGGAAAGTCTGAAAACAAAACCCAGTGAACACTAACAATTTGCTGAACTTGACTGAATTTCAGTATGATAATGTTATTTATTTATTTTTACTATTTTGGGTTTGTTGGCATATTCATATTCCAGGGCCTGTACCTCCCCGTATCCACCCTAAAACAATTTACTATTATTCTGAAGAAATTGCTGGAAGGGTCGATAGTGTCCACTCATTTTTTGTCAAAAAAAAAGATAAATGGAATCAAAATGAGCATCAAATGACTCATACGACGGTGATTTCTGTTAAAATAACAATTGTTTGCATTTATCTGTATTTATTTCCAAATCTAAACGTCATTTTTATCTTAAAAATCATGTTCCCATTAATTTTTGGCCTTCCTGGACAAAAATTCAATACTATTATATAAGGTCATTCCTATTGTACTTTTAAGGAAACATACAGTCATTTCTAAGTTTTGGCAGAAATTGTGGCAATCATATTATCTTTTTTAATAATTTCGAAGAGGAATAAGACGCATTTAGGGTGAGAAAAAAATTTCACCAAATGAGTGATACATCATCCCTTTAATACAGGATTTTTTTTTATTATGCGTGCGGTTGTTGGACTATGTATATCAAGCGGCCCGATACACAAAAAGGGGATGCGTTGTACCCCCTTCAAAAAGCACTACAGTGCGCGCATTTGCTTTTTTGGCATGAGGGGGGGGGCTAGGATACACCGCACCCACTCCCACATAGTCATGGTTACGAGCCTGTATTTTGTATATAGAAACTTGAAACAGGGAAGTTCGATTCTCAGTAGCAAATTCTATTGACTTACTTATAGAATAATGTTTTGCGAGCATACTATGTGATCAATTGGATGCATTGTGCTGCCTTACATTTGTTAGAATATAAAAGACCTTATTCACGAGTGGGGCGAGAAAGCTCACATCCAGAAGGTAAACGTGGCCACATTCATAATTAAATCATGGTTTCGTATAGTCTTATTAATGCACACCAATTGACAATGTTTGTACATGCAATTTAAATGATTGAGAATTGATAAGGATTTGCAAAGGAAAGGTTTAATTATTAATGCAAAATTATGGAATAATTTCCAAATACAGGGATTTTTTATTTGTTTGGTGTACGGTAAAATACTTACAACAGGCACATCATGTAGTTTTGAAATGTCATAAGTTAAAAGTTTCAGATTATCAATTCTAATTTCAACTTTAGTACACTAATTGTTTCTTTTACCTCGAACAATGGAAAAAACACGTGTTACCGGCTAGTAAGGTGATTGGAATGTGCTCATGTTGGTTACATACTTACCTTTTCAGCTGTGAGACAGAATATTACGAATATTATTCTTTGTTGGCCCACCTTCCACCCTGAGCACCTCCGGCATAACTACCGGATTCACTGCTCGGTGCCCTCGCTATCCCGACACTCACCCTCCGTCGAACCCCGAGGCTCTCTCCTCCCGGGTCCCGGCGATGCAAAGTGATTAGTTAACCGATCGGAACAATAGTACCTAATTAGTGGCTTCTTCCATTGTACTATAGACCTGTGTTATATTGCGTTTCCACCATTCCCGATTTTTTAATCTGTCATACTTTTGTCTGGTTTTATCTCTCCGTCCCTGAACTTACAGTTTCGTAGCAAGCATTGATATGCCGCCTCCCTCATCTCTGCGACCGCGATGTTAAGAAGTTATAGACATTCTTTTCAATATATAGAATATTCCCATCTTAGTGATCATGTTATCCAATTGTCTATACTTCAAGTCTCTTTTCTAAACACCCTAGGATGAGTAAGCATCCCCTGTTGACCTATCACGTGCGTCGTTCACCCTATATCACAATCAGGTAATCGGAGTAATGCGTAGTCAAATTCAGTATGTAAAGAACTGCGTTCGACTTTGAAGGCATTTTGTGTTTGCAAATCAAATCATTATGATGAACGTAGAATTTTCGAAATGCTGACTTAAACTAGACTTCTCAAGCCCCAAGCCTCAAATGGCAACCAAGTTATCAGTAGCCTGCGTCTATTTACAAATTGATCAATTGAAGAACATATGCTTTCACATATTGAATTAGTTGATATACTTAAACAACATATCCAGGTGTAAAAGAAATATTGCGACTTACAATGGGAAAGTTGACGATAGTCTGAAATCATCCCGGTTGTCAAAGAGTTGAATTCCTAGTTTGCCGTTAATATCTATATTCCATAAAATATCCAAATATGAATAAGATATGATAGATTGATTGATTATTTATTGTTTTACGTCCCCCTCGAGAATATTTCACTCACATGAAGTCGTTACCATTGCCGGTGAAGTGCTACAAAATTTAGACCTATGCTCGGCACTCAGGGCCTTTGAGCAGGGAGGGATCTTTATCGTGCCACACCTGCAGTGACACGGGGCCTCGGTTTTTCTGGTCTCATCTGAAGGAACCCCCCCCCCTTTTATAGTTGCCTCTTGCGACACGCAAGGGGATGCTGGGGACCTATTCTAACCCGGATCCCCACGGGTTAAATAAGATATAAAAGATTTCCCTGGTGGATTTCATTTCGGATTCACCGAAATATATCGAATCGAATCGACATACGAATGAAAATGAGTATTGTTAATACACATGTACATGTAGATAAAACGTTGTCGATCCATGTATATGTTGAGGTGAAGGCCACAAGAAGATAATTTTCCTTCTTATTTTGGGAGCTTTTGAATAAATCGTTACTCTTAAGAATACCGACAGACTCAAGTAACAATTGCTGTTGCAGGGTTATAACGAATCTCGTTTAAAGTCATATTCGAAATCTACGGTCGCTATAATGACCTTGTTTGCGATTACAAATTATCACTAAGTCATATTGTGACTGATTTGTTTCACACCCTTTGTTAGACTGTCAGTTTCGTACTAGATTTGACATCGGGTAATCCCGTTTACTTTGTTCGACTAAGGACTCACGGTGGGTCTGACCGGGGCAGAGGATGCTTACTCCTTCATGGTTATAACCCTGCAACATCAACTTTTTGTTAGTAGTTGGCCTCGCTTTAAAAAGTCCTCATACGCATGGCATGCTCTTGCGTATTGAATCACTGGAAACATACACACCATAAGCACACGAAAGTGGAACATTACTACATAGAAAAGGAAAGTTGAGGATTGCAAAGTTAAAGTCATCACACTTATAATTATAATCTAGTTGTCAGTCTGCCATTAGAGTCAATATTATACATTATATGATAAACGTAATGACTTTGAGCTCGGCATTTAGAAGTGAGAATCACGGGTCATTCGAATATGATCTTAAAAACGGAGGTCCACGTGTCGCAGCAGATGTGACACGCAAACGAACCCTCACTGCTAAAAGCTAAGTGTTAAGCATAGGTCTTTTGCAGCCCTTCACCGGCAATGGTGACGTGTCAATATGAGCGAAGTATTCTCTACGGGACGAAAACAAAAAACAAAAACAAATAATCAATCAATCAATCATCCTATTCCGGGAGCGGTATTGTTAAAACTGGGAAGCCATCATTGAAATTTTCAGCCTCTCTAGATGTTGATTTTTGATACATGTACATTTCAGAAACTAACATACACCAGCGATAAAATATAACTCCCATACTGAAATGTAGATTTCAAAGCAGTAATCATAACGCAACTGAAATATAACTTTGAAAATATTTAATATCTAGGTGGTGGATGCAAACATTTTGCTACATTGTCTATTTGGTGACGATCAATGCGTGGGTTAAACAGTCGCGCCTTCTCTCCTCAGTGAACTATGAAACGTCCGGAACAACTCTGTAAGGAAAACAATCATTGGTTAGATTTATATCATGGACTCGGCCTATTTTATGTCATTGACATTACTGTTTATAATCGATATAGATAATGAATATCGTCGATATAGGTTATTTATGTCATCAACATCCATTGGGCTGTTAATGCTATCTGACATTATCTATTTATGTCTTTGATACGGGCTATTGACGACAATGACATAGACTTCATATAGATTTGACAGAACTATTTGTCATTGACAATGCTACTTAGGTCATTGACAAACGTCGCTTATCTCATCAAGCATACCTCTGTCATTGACATGTCCTTGATACGAGCTATTTATTCCTTGTTTAGCTGACTTGTTTTTATATTCTTACGAGGCACATTTCATTCAAAAGCTTCTACATAAAAAGAAGAAATATCCAACGGCGCCTCTAATTCGATATATTGAGGGCGTTCTATCTATTTATAATAATAATAATTTTCATTCATATATGTGATATATTTCAGCGAACTGAAAATATCTGCTTCATACTTAGGTATTTTATTGAACATAGACATTGACAGCAAACTAACGTTAAAACAAACGGAACGATTTCAGCTTCTCCATCGTCAACTTCCCTTATTTACGTACATGTAGTGGCATTCCAACATCGCCTGCATAATAGTGTGTATGCTACTCAACTTATTCGATACGCAAGAGCTTGTTTTGCGTATGATCAGTTTTTAGTGGAGGCAGGCTACTTACAAAAAAGTTGTTGTTGCAGATATTTCAACAGTCACATCTAAAAGCAGAATTTTGCAGATTCTATAGTCGTTATAACGATCTTCGTTTGTGAGTATGGCCTGCCATTTGGGTAAAAGGCCAAGTGGTGGATTTTACCATAACTTTACATTTGTATTTGTTGTACTTTAGAAATTTCTAGTCATACTACTTTTCTAATTTTGTACTTTACATGTATTTTTAGTATACATGTTTGTATGTAATTTACATGTATTTTGTTTATACATGTTTGTATTATTTACATGATTTATTATACATGTTTTTATTGAATTACATGTATTTTGTTATACATGTTTGTATTCTTTTTATAAAATTTTATCTCAGTATTGAGTAAAATTTTCGCAATTTCAGTCGGTGTTTTGTGGGTAAAATGAAGGAGGAAGGCATAAAGTTTCAGAACAATTGTTAAGCTGTTAATTCTGTTTGGGACTTGCGAGATTGATCACTATTTGTTATCCTTGCACTGTCATGTTAAGGACTATGTCATTATTTGAGTAATTTTTGTCATCAATACGGACAGTAATGAGATGTCCTGGGCCTTTTTAAAACAATCATATTCCATATTTTTTTTTTTTTTTTTTCTATGAAAAGGCGAAGATCAATCTCAACTTCTATACGGAATACAAATTAAGAATTGGCCAAACATGGATCCCTGGATATACCAGAAGTTGGATGAGATGTCTAGGATGAATAAGCACCCCCTGTCGACCGATCACACCCGACATGCGCCCTTTATCTTAATCAGATAAAAGGAGTAATCCATAGTCAAAATCAGTGTATATTCTATAGAAAATATCCGGGCTTTTACCGAGTTGTAAGTAAATGCTGTAAATGCCCAGGGACTACTCTAAGTTTCTATAACTGAAGCATTCTACTTTTCTACTGGAATGGTGAATTATTGGTAGTAATGAGCGAACGATGTGTGAACGCTGAGCGCAACTTGGTGAACGGTTAGGGCACGGAGAGCGAAATGAATAGTGAGTGAAACGCACGATGAACATTGCGTGAGGGATTTCTTAGGAATGTATTGGATGTTTTCTTATAATGTAGTTATTCCTTGTTTAGAAAAGAAACAGATGGGTCGATATAATCAATGCATAGATTATCATCAGACTAGATCAAACACTTTGTCTTGCTTTTGATATGAACACTTCCGAAAGAAACCAAATTACTGAATTATTTTGTCAGAGTATTCCATTCATCACCTGCATGTTGTGTATTTGTCTCTCAACTGATTCGATACGCATGTGCAAGTGCTTGTTCTTTTAAAATCAAGGCAGGCTACAAACAAGTCTTGGGCAAAGTGCCGTTTGACGTGTTTCATACCAAATGATAGGCCATTCTTTACACACTGATTTTGACTCTCAAAGCGAGTGTTACCAGTTGACGGGAGATGCTTACTCCTCCTAGGCACCTGTTCCTACCGATGTGGTGTCCAGGGGTCCGTGTTTGCTCAACACTTAAGAAACTTAATATGACCTATCTTATGACAGATCGATCTTTTCACATCGAGTTATGAATGACAATAAAGAGACAAAGACTGAACAATGAGTGAACAATGTTCAAATGAAAGATGGATGCACGTTGAACAATTTGTGAACGTTGAGTGCATGCTCAAAGCGTTGTGAGTGAACAGTGTGCGAACAGAGAATTGGAAAGTAGAACAATTCAGAAATCGTCCAAATAATAATTTCCATGAACACTTCGTTTTGATTTAAAAGTGGCAGGGACACTTTTATATTGTTTCATCAGCATATTTCTGTTGGTCGCTCAAACACCAAATTATTCTGTGTTATTCAAGGTCATTTTCAGAAATGATAGCCCGAAAACAAACCTTCATAAATGTTCAAAACACTCCTATTATATAGTAAGTTTTGAATTAAAGAGCTAGAACCACGAAAGGTCAAAATCGGCCTGGTATTTTCATGAAAAATTAACTGAAAGTTAATAAACAAATATTGCATGAATTATCATCAATACATATTGTAGTAAATTTATCGATATCAAAATGTTAAATTTATGACGTCATAACTGAGTTGTACACGTCACAACACATGACGTTTGCCGTTTTGTCTTTAAAAATGTCAAATTTTGGAACTTTGACTTAAATTTTCAGTTTGGCCACATCAACCGAACAAAACAAAACTTCTGACATTGATAAAGAAATGAAAACTGCACAAATAAATGTTGGATTTGTTTTGTTCCATGAATGTGGCCATAGAGAAATTTCTTATTTTAGGTCTTTGACAAGCATAATTTATACATTGAATGATGATAGATTTTTATTTCCAAAAGAGCAAACGTGTCCATGCATACATTTATAAACATTCAAAAATGGTAGATTTTTACAAACTAATATAAGTCATATCCCATTTATATTGATTTTTTTTTTTTACATTGATGATCGAGGAATGAAATGTGAATTCGAGGTAATAATCGTCGATGATACTAGTTGACAATAATCAATAGTTCAACGTCAATATTTGGACAATGTGCATAAATGTACAAGCCCAGTTTATCTGTAATGTTGTAAAAGTAAACAAAATAAAAGATTTGATACCAATTAATTTGTACTTTTTGATTTTGTCTAAAAAATAATATTGAATTCAATGCTGCACAAATTTTGTTGCCATTGACACACATTGAAAAATC
>CAJDSM010000915.1:8001-23086 GCA_903981925.1 Ostrea lurida | reverse complement strand
GCGTCTATCTTACAAATTGATCATGTAAGAACATATGCTTCACATATTGGAATTAGTTGAATATACGTAAACAACATACCACGTGTAAAAGAATATATGCGACTTACAATGGCGAAAGTGACGCACTAGTCTGAAATCATCCCGGTTGTCAAAGAGTTGAATTCCTAGTTGCCGTTAACTATCTATATTCCATAAAAATATCCAAATATTGAATAAGATATTTGATGTAGATTAGGATTGATTATTTATTGTTTTACGGTCCCTCGAAATATTTCACTCACATGAAAGTCAGTTACCATGCCGTAAGCTACAAAATTTTAGACCTAGCTCGGCACTCAGGGCCTTTGAGCAGGGAGGATCTTTATTGTGCCACACCTGCAGTGATCACCTGTAGGCCTCGGTTTTCTGTCTTCTTCCATCTGAAGGAACCCCCCCCCCCCCTTTTATAGTTGCCTCTTTGCGGACACGCAAGGGGATGCTGCGGACCTATTCTAACCCGATCCCCACGGGTTGTTAAATAAGATAATAAAAGATTTCTCCTGGTGATTTCATTTCGGACATCATTTCACCGAAATTATATCGAAATCGAATCGACATACGAATGAAAAGATATTGTTAATACAACATGTACAGTAGATAAAACGTTGGTCGATATATGTATTATGTTGAGGTGAAGGCCACAAGAAGGAATTAATTTTCCGTCTATTTTGGGGTGAGCTTTTGAATAAATCGTTACTCTTAAGAATACCGAAACCAATCAGGTAAACCACACGTTTGAATGTGCAGGTTTATTATAACGAATCTCGTGTTTAAAGTCATCATTCCGCAAATTCTACGGTCTTGCGTCCATAAAGAACCTTTGTTTGCAGATACAAATTATCAACTAAGTCATATGTTGACTGATATTTTTTCACACCCGTTTTAGACATGTCAGTTTTCGTACTACGATTTGGACTCGGGTAACCCCGTTTACTTGCGTTTCGACTAACGGGCTCACGGCGTTGGGTTCTGACCGGTCGCAGAGAGGATGCTTACTCCTTCATGGGTTATAACCCTTGCAACACAACTTGTTTGTTAGTTAGTTTGGCTCGCTTTAAAAAGTCCTCATACGCATGGCATGCTCTTGCGTATTGAATCAACTGGAAACATTTACACACCATAAGCACACGAAAGGTTGGAACATTTTACTACATAGAAAAGGAAAGGTGAGGATTTGCAAAGTTTAAAGTCATTGCACACTTATAATTTATAATCGTAGTTGTCAGGTCTGCCATGAGTCAATATTATACATTTATATGATAAACGCCGTAATGACTTTGAGTCGGCATTTAGAAGTGAGAATCACGGGATCATTTCGAATAATGATCTAAAACGGAGGCCACGTGTCGGGCAGCCAGATGTGACACGCAATACGAACCCTCACTGCTAAAAGGCTAAGTGTTAGCATAGGTCTTTTGCGCCCTTCACCGGGCAATGGTTGACGTGTCATATGGAGCCGACATATTCTCTACGGGACGAAAACAAAAAACAAAAACAAATAATCAATCCAATCAATCATCCTATTCCGGAGCGCTTATGTTAAAAACTGGAAGCCATCATTGAAATTTTCAGCTTCTCTAGATTGTTGATTTTTGATACAGGTACATTTCAGAAACAACATACACCAGCATAAAATATAACTCCCATACTGAAATGTTAGATTTCAAAAGCATTAATCATAACGCAACTGAAATATAACTTTGGAAAATATGTAATATCTAGGTGGTTGGATGCAACATTTTGCCTCATTGCGGTCTATTTGGTGACGATCAATGCCTGGGTTAAACAGTCGCCCTTCTCTCCTCAGTTGAACTATGAAACGTCCCGGGAACAACTCTGTAAGGAAAACCAATTCATTGTTTGATTTATATCATGGACTCGGCCTATGTTTATTCATTACATTACTGTTTATAATCGATATAGTAATGAATTATCGTCGATATAGGTTATTTATTGTTCATCAAACATCCATCTGGGCTGTTAATGCTATCTGACATTTATCTATTTATGTCTGCTTTGATACGGCTATGGACGAAATGACATAGACTCATATAGATTTGACAGAACTATTTGTCATTACAAATTGCTACTTAGGTCATTACAAACGATCGCTTACTTCAACATCAAGCATACCGTCTGTCATGTGACATGTCCTTGAATACGAGCTATTTATTCCTTGTTTTAGCTGAACCTATGTTTTATATTCTTATCGAGGTCAGCATTTCATTTTCAAAAGTTCTACAAAAAGAAGGAAATCAATCCAAGCGGCTGCCTTTATTCACATTTCGATATTATTTGACGAGCTGTTCTATCTATCAAATATAAAATTTTCATTCAATATGTGATTTAATATAATCAACGACTGAAACTAAGGCACACAGATTTCATTTCTGCTTCGATACTTGGATATTTTATTGGAACATTGACATTAACGGCAAACTAACTACCAATAAACAAACGGGGAACGATTTTCAGCTTCTCCATGGCGTCAACTTCCCAATTATCTACATGTAGTGCATATTCCATCATCGCCTGCATATACGTGGTATGTCTACCTCAACTTATTCGATACGCAAGAGCTGTTTGCGTATGATCAGTTTTGAAGTCGGAGGCAGGCTACTTCTAGACCAAAAATGTTGTTGCAGGTTTCAACAGTCACATCTAAAAAGCAGAATTTTGAATTCTTTTTATATAGTCGTTATAACGATCTCGTTTGTGGAGATTATGGCCTGCCATTTGGGTAAAAAAGGCCAAGTGGTGGATTTTATTACCATAACTTTACATTTGTATTTGTTGTACTTTAGAAAATTTGCTAGTTCATACTCTTTCTAATTTTGTACTTTACATGTATTTTTAATACTATGTTTGTATGTAATTTTACATGTAATTTTTGTTTTTATACATGTTTGTATTATTTACATGACTTTATTATACATGTTTTTATTGAATACAGGTATTTTGTTATACATGTTTGTATGTCTTTTTTATAAAATTTTATCTCTAGTATTGAGTTAAAATTTTCCGCAATTTCAGTCGGTGTTTTGTGGGTAAAATGAAGGAGGAAGGCATAAAGTTTCAGAACATTGTTAAGCTGTTAATTCTGTTTGGGACTTGCAAGATTTGATCACTATTTGTTTATCCTTGCACTTGTCATGTTAAGGGACTATGTCATTATTTGAGTAATTTTTGGGCATCAATACGGACAGTAATGAATTGTCCTGGGCCTTTTTTAAAAAAAAATCATATTCCATATTTTTTTTTTTTTTTTTCTATGAAAAGGCGGAAGATTCAATCTCAACATTCTATACGGACTACAAATTAAATATTGGCCAAACCATGGAATCCCTGGATATACCAAGAAGTTGGATGAGATGTCTTGGATGAATAAGCACCCCTGTCGACCGATCACACCCGACATGCGCCCTTTATCTTAATCAGATATAAAAGAGTAAATCCATAGTCCAAAATCAGGTATTTCTAATAGAAAAATATCCGGCTTTTACCGAGTTGTAGTAAATGCTGTAAATGCCCCAGGGACTACTCTAAGTTTTCTTATAAACTGAAGCATTCTACATTTTCTATGAAGTGCACGTGAATTAATTGGTAGTAATGAAGCGAACATGTGTGAACGCTGAGTCGCGCGCAACTTTGGTTCGTGAACGGTTAGGCACGTGAGAGCGAAAAATGAATAGGGAGTGAAACGCACGATGAACATTGCGTGAGGATTTCTTAGGAATGTATTGATAGTTTTCTTATAATGTAGTTATTCCTTGCTTTTAGAAAAGAAACAGATGGGTCGATTATAATCAATGCATAGATTATCATCAGACTAGATCAAACACTTTGTCTTGCGTTGATATAACACTTTCCGAAAAAGAAACCAAATTACTGAATTATTTGTCAGAAGTATTCCATTATCCACCTGCATGTTGGTGTATTGTCTCTCAACTGATTTCGCATGACGCATGCTGCAAGTGCTTGTTCTTTTAAAAAATCAAGGCAGCTACAAAAACAACGTCTTGGGCAAAGTCCGTTTGACGTGTTTCATACCAAATGATAGGCCAATTCTTTACACATGATTTGTTGACTCTCAAAGCGAGTTTACCACGTCGGAGATGCTTACTCCTCCTAGGCACCTGTTCCTACCGATTGTTGGTGTCCAGGGGTCCGCTGTTTGCTCAACACTTAAGAAACTAATATGACCTAATCTTATGACAGGATCGATTCTTTTCACATCGAGGTTATGGAATGACAATAAAGAGACAAAGACTGAACAATGAGTGAACAATGTTCAAATGAAAGATGGATGGCACGAATTTGAACAAATTTGTTGAACGTTCACAAGGCATGCTCAAAAAGCTATTTGAGTGAACGTGTGCGAACATGAGAATGGAAAGTTAGAACAATCAGAAAATCTCCAAATAATAATTTCCATGAACACTTCGTTTTGATTTAAACAGTGGCAGGGACACTTTTATATTTTTCATCAGCATATTTCTGTTGGTCGCTCAAACACCAAATTATTCTGTGTATTCAAGGTCATTTTCACGAAAATGATAGCCCGGAAAACAAACCTTCATAAATGTTTCAAAACCACTCCAATTATGATAGAAGTTTTGATTAAAGGCTACCGACCAACAAAGGTCAAAATCGGCCTGGTATTTTCATGAAAAAATTAACTGAAAGTTAATTAAACAAATATCTGCATATTAATATCATACAATTACATAGTAGTAAATGTTATCCATATCAAAATGTTAAATTATGACGTCATAACTGAGTTTACACGTCACAACACATGACGTTTGCCGTTTTGTCTTTTAAAAATGTCAAATTTGGAAACTTTGACTTAAATTTCGTTTGGCCACATCAACCGAACAAAACCGAAACTTCTACATGATAAAGAAATGAAAACTGCACAAATAAATGTTTGGATTTTTTTGTTCGATAATGTGGCCATAGAGAAATTTCTTATTTTAGGCTTTGACAAGCATAATTTATACATGAATGATGATTAGATTTATTTCCAAAAGAGCAAACGTGTATAACATTATAAATCAAAAATGTAGATTTTTACAAACTAATAAATTCATATTTCCCATTTAATATTGAATTTTTTACATTGAGATCGAGGATGAAATGTGAATTCGAGGTAATAATCTCGATCGGATACAAGTTGACAATAATCAATAGTTCAACGTCAATATTTGGACAATGTGCATTAAATGTACCAAGCCCAGTTATCTTAATGTTGTAAAAGTAACAAAATAAAAAGATTTATACCAATTAATATTTAGTTTACTTTATTATTTGTCTAAAAAATAATATTAATTCAATTGCCTGCACAAATTTTTGTTGCCATTGGACACACATTGAAAATCAAAAGGGGGGGGGGGGAATTTCAACAAACATCTACGGTAATTTTGAAGATTTCGTCCGTATTTTAATATGTAGCCTGTCTTGAGAAATTTGTAAATATTTCTACCATTTCTGACAATAAAAATCCTTTGGCAGTTAAGTAAGATTGTGAATTTAGGTTAATGTACAATTTTACTGGGACGTAACATATAGGCCATTAAAGCTGGATTAGTTATTGAACAAAAAAGGGGGATAATAATTCACCTTGTCCTATCTCGTAATTCCGAGTAAAAGATCTCCGTAATGTACGAGATACTAAGTGTTACAAGCCGAGTCTAGTACAACTGTGTAATATGTTCGATTTGCTAACTGGGAAAGTGTTGCGATGTTTTTAAAACAAATTATTGATACGTACGTTATTTTGCCATTTCCGGATATTAAGACCGAGCAGCGTCGTGTGTTTGTTGTAGAGAGAGAGAGAGAGAGAGGGAGAGGAGAGAGAGAGAGAGAGAGAGAGAGAGAGAGAGAGAAGAGAGAGAGAGAGAGAGAGAGGAGAGAGAGAGATGAGAGAGATGGAGCAATATTAATATATTGACAGAAGCCGTGGGTAGCCGTTTTGCCAAGTATTCGCATGAAAGAAATCAGAAGGAAACCACAGCTAGTTTGTTTTCAGAAATACCTATATATAGGAATATTACATACCAAAAATCCATTATCATATGCCATATCAACCTGAGTGGTCCCCAATCCCGCCCAAGCCGAAGGCCGAGGGTTGATATGTTGGCCCGAGGGCTGATAGGGCATTTGATGTGGATTTTGGTATGTAATATTCTATTTTATTCATATACTTGATACTGTCCAAGCCTTTAAAATAAGCCGTGGTTTAAGCAGGCATTTTTACTTTTGAACTCTACAGACCTGTCTTTCCGTGACGTAATTTTCCATTATGACGTCTAAGATAGCATTGTTGCACGGCTGCGAAGATGATTTTGTCGGCGTGCAGATATGGGTGATTGTGACGCCATCCATAATCAGGCCATGCAGATTCTGCACATCCACACACAATCGTGAAGCTTATGGGCAGAGTATATCGTCGTATTCTTTTATTTGTATTTTGAATACATAAATGAACTTTTCATGCTGTAAGTTGACTGTTACCTAATCAATAATGTACTTGGCATGCTTCGATCGAACAGATATTCAGATTGTATTTAAAAAAATGACAGAAAGAGAATAGGATAGCTACAGGGAACTTATGCGGCATTATTTTTTTTCGTAATTACGAGAAAAAATAATTACGAGATAATTACGAGATAATTTTCACGTAATTACGAGATAGTGAAAGTTAGAATTTATTCATGATACTAAAACATGTAGGCTTTCGTAGAAATAATAGGATTTTTTTCTCTCTAGTAATGGAATTACAATGTCTTTACCCCATGTGCCTGTGTGTAAAATTAAAGAAATTGTCTAAAATACACTGGTGAAGCGTCCAGGGGCTTGTCCCCCACCAGGGTTTTGCCTTGGACCCATTTGGGGTTTTAGGAAGCCCCCAAACCCCATGCCCTTTCTGCTTCCATATTTAATTACGCCCAAGCCACTGATATTAATGAAAAATGCATCCTCACTCATTAAAACGTTGGTTTTATTTTTCAATAACTGAGATATTCTGTAATAATCTTCATGTTTTATATGTGCAGAAAATAATATCACCACTGTCAAAAATGGCACAGGAAACTCGAGTTAGGCGTCTGGGCTAGAGGATATAAAACTTTTACCGTAATCATGCTCAAACCTGTACTATTTATCAATGCACTGCTGTGTTTCTTTTGAGTACGGCTCTCAGAAAGCTCCAAATCGTTCGCAAAAACTCCATGTTAATATGAGAGTAGTATCATAGCGATTCAGAGCACAGAGTTTAAATCTAAGTATGAAAACGTGCTCAAAAAAGTTTCATAACGAATTCAGCGAATTTACGATCACAATTTTTTTACAATCAAAATATTAAATACATGTAATAATTCAATGTGATATCTATCCATATTTTACTTGAAATAAATGATATATGAAAAGACTTAAACTTAAAACTTACTTTCATAAAAAAAATAAGGGGGGGGGGGACAAAAAGTCCTATGTGTATCTGCTCAAATTACATTTCTCCGGAATCTATATAAACATATAGTCATGTAGTTTTATTATCAAGGAAGCTTACTGTAAATGTCACAGACACGTGAAATCTGGATACTATTACTACACACAAACCCCTGGTGATTTTTAATTAATGTTTTACGTCGATAGTTTCTAAGAAATATGTGGATTCCTTGACCCAAATTCGATTAATGTAATCGTGTCACGGTTTTTGTTAACATTTAGAGACTGGCCTCCGACCGATCAAATAAAATGCACTGCATGGATCCACCCCGTTTTTACATACATCCCATGAGCAGGAGTTCAGGAAACAAGATTCTTACCCCCCACCCCGTGTGATTTTTGTTTGTAGAAGCTTTTGATAATAAAAATTACTCTTGGTTTGTCAGATTGTACTGGATCCACTTGGGCTACAAGGCAGTCTAGACCCTGCCTTCTACCCCCCCCCCCCCCGTTCTGAAATTCCACTTCAACCCCCCCCCCCCACCACCACCTGAAAACATTGAATTGTCAAGTAATGCTTGCAGTGAAAATATCAGAAATTTTTTTTTTTGAAGGAAATATAAACATTCTGAATTTAGATAGTGTTATTGTTTGCTTACCTAGAGAACTTTAACGTGAACGTGCATATGTTGCAAACATTGTTACGTCAAAACAATAAATTGGCCAAAAACAATGACTGCTTTGAACGTCAATAACTAAATAATTGAACAGATATCGGAAAAAGGAAAGCATATTTGAAAATAACATTTTCTTGGCTACTGTCTCTGTAAATAATATCAAGTTCTAACAAAAGGCCATTTTTGGCTATTCGTGGCTCTTGCTCTTTATTTAAAAGTCATGAGTCTCATGACACACGATCTTGAAACGTGAATTCAATGAAGATTTTGTAGAAAAAACTTAATTATGCTTGAAAAGTCCTCACCGTGGACCGTCACGTGACTGGTAAACTTACTTTGAGAGTACTCGCCAATATCAAACTAATCCAATGAAGACCATTTTTGATGATCTTGATCAAAGGATAAAAAAAATTACAAAAAGGTTCTGTTAAGTTTAACAGAAACCACCCAAAGTTTAATTACTCGTGTGAAACGTACTAAGTTTTCTCTCGGCACCAAATCTCGTGGTACTCGAGAAAAGTTTACCAACAAGAACCTGGGGGAATTGAACTTTGCAGTGATATGGGCGAAGATTACTATATCAATAGTGAGAGCTAGTGTGTGAGAGGGCTACAGAAGTATTCATCATAGATGAGTCCTTTAGCGTTCAGAGTTTTTAAAGCAACTTACCATATCTGTGTAAACTTGCGTCAGACAATAACCCGCGGGCAGCCAGTGTGTCCATCATTTTAATCCACTTCGAGAGGAACGCACTAAAGTCCTTCTGATTTGCAGCACTTTCTTTTATACAGAAGATACATGTTATGGCACAAAGCAGAATAATCACCTGGAAAGAAAAAGGACAATGGACTGCGTTACTCATCTGATTATTACACGTGTACATGTACCCCCGCTCCGAAGGAGAGGGGGTATACTGTTTTATCTCTGTCTGTCCGTCCGGAACAAATATTTCGTTGCATTTTTCTCAGGAATTACATACATATATATCTTAGCCACTTACTATTTGGTAAATTACTTCATCTAGGGGTCCCATACCGCGCTTACAAATTTCAGACCTTTCATACGTCAACTTCTTGTTTACTGACTAACATAATTATGTCGTCAAATTCTACAACTGTACATGTGTAAGGAAAACTAAATGCATAGTGATGTAGAGCAGGAAAGCCTTTACCTAAATTGTAAATTTGGTGATCCCCAGAATAGGGGTTCTGACCCCAGGGCGGGCCAAATTTGGTACATAGTGTTTATATGTAAAACATTTGAAAAGCATCTTCTTTAATGCTACTGATATTAATTACACCCCCGCAACAAAGTTTTTTTGGGGGGTGGGGTACTGGGATACTGGAATCGGGTTGTCCGTCTGTAGACGCAATGGTTTCTGGACTCTAAAGTATTATCCTTTCTACCTAGAGTCACCATGTCGTACATATGGACTACCCATGGGAAGAAGATGTTCCCTATTGAATTTAGGGTCAAAGGGTTAAGCGCACTGGACATCGAAGTAGCAATATGGTTTCCGGGCTCTAGAACATTATCCTCTCTGAGTCACCGTACCATACATATGGACTACCTACACCTAGACGAAGATGTTTCCTATCGAATAATTAGGGTCCAAAGGTCAAGCGCACTTGAAATTAAAGTAGCAATATAGTCAAGATCAAGTGCACTGGACACCGAAGTAGCTATATGATTTTTGAGCTCTAGAGCGTTATACTTTCCACCTAAACAAACCATATAGAGTCACTGTAGAGTTCATACATATGAATTACCCATGAGTTAAAGATATTCCCTGTCGAATTTGGGGTCAAAAGGTCAAAGGTCAAGCTCACTGAATATTAAAGTAGCAATATGGTTTCCATTTAAAATTCATACTTTGAAAGATGATAACATGTGAACAAAAGATTCCATGTCAAGGCTTAAATGCAAAAACATGAGACACTTGATTCAGTCTTTTTGTACCAGTCTCACATTTCCTCGCGTTTTCCCATTACCATTGTGTCAAGACATACCATCAAACAATTGTCACAAACCCCGTTTTACTCGCACCTTCAGTGAGGTTCGACTGTTTGTAAACATAGACTTAATCCCATCAATTTCCATGATCACGTGTTTCACTGAAATGAAACCTGAATCGTACAATGCAAAAAGTGCCGAAAATCAAAGGCTTTTGATATAAGTTGAACCGGTCTTTCCCAGCTTGCCCAGACAGCTACAGGCAATTGTGATAGTCACCTTTGATTTAAAGGTCCTATACAAAAAAGTTAAACTTTCCGACGGATTTCTTCTTTCCATGTAGGACTTTCCTTCAAGAATCTTAAAATCTCACAGAAAAGTTTATCTCCTGAGAAAATCATGCAGGAGCTTTAAAGAAATTTAAATATCTTTAAGGATTTGCTATCTCACACACCTACAAGACGAGATTTACCTATGGTTATACGGATAGTTATTTGATTTTTATGCCCCCGTGATCGAAGATCGGGGGGCATATATTGTTTTTGTTCTGTCTGTCATTCGTCACTTTAACCTCGGACTATTAACTTTGAATGTAAGCTACTAGGCTTTGATATTTCAAAATGTATGTTTCTTTAGACAAGACTTTTCCGTGGGTACCAAAATGTTGACATCAGACTTGAATTGAATTTGACCTTCGTTTCAAAAACTTTAACCTTGCTATATTTTGAAATGTAAGTACTTAGGGCTTTAATATTTACATGTAATTCCTTATGGCAAACCTTTCCGGGGTACAAACTTTTTGACCTCCTACCTTGATTTTGAACTAGACCTATCTTTCAAAAACTTTAACCGTTAGCTATAACTTTTGAATGATAAGTACTAGGGCTTTGATATTTCACAAGTATGTTCTATTATAAACACTTTCCATGGGTATCAAATTTTTGACCTCTGACCTTGACCTGAAGTTTGACCTACTTTTCAAAAACTTTAACCTTAGCTATAACTTTTGAATGGTAAGTACTAGGGCTTTAATATTTCTCATGTATGTTCCTTATGGACAAGACCTTTCCGTGGGTACAAACTGAACTTGATTTTGAACTTAGACCTACTTTTCAAAAACTTTAACTTTAGCCATAACTTTTGAATGGCAAGAGTTAGGGCATTAATTTCACATTGTTATTCCCTATAAGTTATTTTATCTGTACAATATGTTTGACCTTGACCTTGAATTGTGACCTCATTTTAAATGGTAAGGGATAGACCTTTCATATTTCACATGCATAATCCTTATGACAAGCCCCTTCCACTGGCATGTGGAATACAGGGGCATTCGTGTTTCACAAACACATCTTGTTTTCCACAAGTAATCGATTTATTCTAATTCAGTATGTTCTAAGGGCAACATGATAAAATTTAACATCCGTGTCTGTGTTTTTTTCCCCCCCCCCCCCCTCCCATTTTATCTCTATAATTTTCCATCAATGTAGGAATTGAAATTATACTTTCAAAAGTATTTGCAATACATCTACATGATGCGTTAAATACAGACTTCAGGCACAAACCTTTTTAATGGGTCAGAGTTTTAATTTTAATTCACTTTGTCCATAGTTGTGCAATTTAATATAGTTGTTTATGAATTATACGGTTACCATACATATTCATTAATTAGTAAATACAGAGAATGGTTCCTATGTATTTCCGTTTTGAATTTGCACAGTTGTAATATCGAGGTACAGTAATGGAAGGGACTCTAATTGAAAATGTCGAGGACTAAAAACAAAAGAAATATAAAGAGAGGTTAACCTACCTTTGATGTGTCCATTTCTCTTCTCTGTGCTTCATCAAATGATTTGAAAATTTCATGAGTTGTGCATTATATACGTATTCTTCAAGTGGTGTTTTATCGTATTAGCGTCTTTTTCATGATTAACAGGTCTGGGTTTTTTTGTCGTAGCCTTCTGGATGACGTTAATGAAATTATAGTACTCCAACATGCGTTTCTTTGTTGTAATTGTTTTTGTATTTAAGGAATGGAGCTATGCTTAACCGTGTTATGTACGTGATACACCGTATTGAACTTTACAAATTACAGAACGATTGATGTACAGGCGTGATCTGTTCCCAACCATTATACATAATGGACTATAATTATACTATTGGTTAAGTATTAGCTTCTTTCCTTATAATTTGATTTTTAAGATATTTTGCATCAACATGAAAAGGCGAGGCAGAGCACTACAAAGGTTCCCTTTCCAATTCCGTTGGCATACTCTTAATGTATAGGGTGCGAGAACGGAATTGTGGGAAAGGGACCAAACTAAAATTATCGTTATAACAAATTAACAATCCACTCAAAAGTATGAATCTCCAATGTACTAGCTGTTACGAGTTGATAGCTAGCCTATACCGTTTCTATAAGCTGTTGGCAGTTTTAAGAATGAAAAAATTGAAAGTTTCCATCCATTTTGCGTAAGTGTTATTTCTTCCAAATTTTAATGATAGACATTTTCTCATGAACGCGCTGCAATTGTAAACATTGAATACAGTACTTCATGATAAAAACAAATACCGGGAATCCCGATAGAAATGAAGGTAAATTGCAAATATTATAAAGGAACTTCAATTTTGAAAATAAGCGCTGCATGGATTAGCATAAATGAATCCGGGTGAGCCGAACTGAGCCGGGTATACCATGGGTACTTTGTTGTTGTTGTTCTTGCTGTTGTTGTTGTTGTTGCTGTTGTTGTTCACATATATATTAAATATACAGTAGTTCTTTATCAGAAAATACAAAAAGAACAACAAAATGTATCTGAAGATATGGAAGATTTTGAGAATAAGAAAGACAGAGTGAGAGAGATAGTTTAAGAGAACAATTGGTTCCACCTGTTCCACTGGGTATCAAATTTTTCTTTTTCACCATTTTTATAAGAAATAATTTTATGTGTTTCGTGAATTAATTTCATTTGCGATATTGCTGCAGACTTCTTAGTACATCTTGCTGTATATATACACATAGTATTTAAGCCACAGAACAATAATATTTTGAATAATACTATTGTTTTCAATAAAACCAAGAATAAAAGATTTTTTAATTGGTAACAGCTATTTATAAGCAAATCTTGTCTTGTAGAAAAGCTCAAAATCACTCAAGAAAGTTTGTAAACAATTGCACTCCCATACAATATGTTCAATATATTCCTCTTCAGAGTGACTAGTACTTTGAATTACATTTTTTTTTTTTATTTTAAATATATGTAGTCGCTAAGATGCGATTGATAATTCTGTATTGAATTGAATCAATCACTGGATTTTACTGTCCTTTAATGTCACTCTGAAACGTATTTTGTGGATCATTTTCAGTGGCGTACCTAGACCGAAACTGATGGGCCTGCTCTGACGGGCAGGAGGTACTGGTATGGGAGCCGCCCTAAGACCCTGGTGAGTCCAGGACAAAGTCTTGGTGGGGGCCCTTGGGGCGAAGCTCCCGAAAGCTTCAGAGTTCTGACTATTCAAACACCTGTAAATCATTGCAGTAATTGAAGAAAACATGCATTTACACCGTTTTTAATCATGTATGAGACAACGGTCAAATTCATGGTAAAAAAAACAAACCAACTGATGATAATAAAGGGAGTACCGACGGAATCCGTTGGTGAATCTAACCGTGAAATGAAAGTGTTTGAAAGATTCTGAATTATTTTCCCGACTGTGCTATCTTACATTTGGTATTGGAGTTGCCTAGCTTTCTTTTGTCTGGATATTTGTCAACCACTGCTGAATACTAGCGTCATCTTTAATAATGTTGCCTTTTGCGTTTAGACCCGCCCACTTTGTTTATTATTATTCAAGACAGAGCAACCCTGGCGAATACTGCTTGATAAAGGGTAAAAGATTCAGCAAATTGTTCGGCATTTCTCGAGATGAAAAACAAAGGAGACTAATAAAACTAATCTGAAACCATTGTCTGTGCATGGTGTCCAAGTATATAATTTTAACTTTCGTGCACTATAATTATTGCTTTTACTGGCAACGGGAAAAGGGGCCAGCCACAATGGTTGTTTCAACTCATCCTTTATGAAACAAGCTCCTGTGTTATGGACTCCTTTTTCAACGGCCGACCGCCCCGCCCCCTTCGACAAATCCTGAATCTGCCACTACGAGGTATCCATGACATGGGGTAAAAAAAAATGCCACGACTTGGGATAGTGTCAGATCGTGCGTAGAATTCAAAATGACACATTTTTTTGTAAATTTTATCGCTTCTTATAAGGTACATTCTTAATCCCATTGCCATGTTTTGGATTATATCAGTTAAAAAAGGAAGATCGTCTTCTGCACGAATGTCGTGATCACTGTACATAGCATTGACATTGTTCAGTGCACGTATAGGTATCGGTATATGCGCCGTCGCTGAACACGCTTTTTAGACAAACCCAGCGTCATACAAAATTTAGATTAAAACAATGGAATTCACTCCAAATGATACTGAATGGTAATATTGAATTATAAATTAATGTACAGTTACACATATCGTCTTTCAAATCATAGGATCCGCCACAATACTTATTTATCAATTAAATAGAGAATATTACATGCTAAAATCCATATCTCATGGTATATCAGCCCGAGTGGCCCCATATCAGCCCGAGGGCCGATCGAAGGCCCGAGGGTTAATATGCCTTGCGATATGGATTTTAACATGTAATATTCTATTTATCTCGATACTGTCAAGCTTATAATAAGCCGTGGTAAAGCAAGGCAACTCTACAGGCTTGTCTTCCGTGACGTAATTTTCCATTATGACGTCTTAGATATGCATTTTTGCACGGCGTGCAGATATTGGATATATGCATTTTTTGCACGGCGTGCAGATATGGGTGGTTGTGACGTCATCCATATCAGGCCGTGCATATTCTGCATTAATAATCACGACCAAGTATATGATAATTAATCTCATCTTATGG
>CAJDSM010000914.1:1784-13773 GCA_903981925.1 Ostrea lurida | reverse complement strand
AAATTATGATTGTTAATTGATAAGATCTATAGGATAAAACGGCGACGAAAGCACAACTTTGGGCCTGAGAGCCCTGCATTGAAGGTCTCGATGAACGCGACGAAAGCTCTAGTTTTCGTGCCCGAGAACCCTGCCTTGAAGGCCGTGATGCGACCTGTTGCATGCTCGGCAACCGTGTTCGCGACCGAGCGAATACCGGAGGGGAAGAAGGAATATCGGCATATATCAGTCCTGCAGAAGGGAATTGTGGGTATCCAAGAGTGGTGCTGCAGAGTGGGTGTAGGGATGTCCATAAGTGCGTACATGATACTATAGATTATTAGTAGTTGCTAGTAGTTGGTCTCAAACTTCTTTCATCATATCTGATGATCCCATGTCTCTATCAATCTCAGCTCTAAAGTTACACAAGTTATTATAATTAAAGGTCAAAGTCATTGGATTTACTAATTTGTAGGTCACATTCTTTTGTCGCATCTAAGGATTCTTGTCTTTATTAGTACTGGTAGGTTCTTAAGTATTACAAATTTCTATGATCAAGGTCAGTGGGGATCTTATAGTTAGTAAGGCACAAAATCCCTTTATCATTTCTAAATACTCTTTGTCTCTATCAATGCCAGTTCTAAAGTTATATGAGATCAAATATTCAGGTCGCTTGAGTCACTTGACATTGATACTAGTTTGTAGATCCCATTATCCCTTCAACATTTCTGAAGATCTAATCTCTGATCTCACCTGGTTTGTATACATTCCTGGTTTTATGTTCTAAAGTCAGGGCCAAGGTCACAGGAGTAACTTGACATTGATACCAATAAGTAGATTTTATCTTCCTTTCATAATTTCTGAAGATCTCATAGCTCCATCTGACCTGGTTCTGAAGTATTACCATTTTTTCTGTGATTAAGGTCACTGGAGTCACTTGATCTTGATACAAGTTTATAGGTCCTGTTATCCTCTTATCATTTCTGAAGATACCATGTCTATCAATTCTATTCCGAAAGTTTTACCAGTTTTATGTTCAAGGTCAAAGGTCAAGTTCACTGGATTCAATTGACCTTGATACCGATTTGTAGATCCCAACATCCTTTCATCATTTCTAGAAATTGCATATTTCTATCAGATCACGTTCTGGATGTCAAGGTCAAGTTACTCAAGTGACCTTGACCTCTGGCCATGAACATAAAATTTGGTCTAACTTTAAAAAATAGGGCATCGCCAAGCCGGTACATGATACGCCTGCATATATTATGGACTCAGGGATTTAAATGTGTATAGGGGGAAAAACCCATGGAATTTTACATAACAAATTTAATTTAAAGTGTTACAATTTGTTTTTTAAAAAAATGATGCAGATTCCCTTATAATATGCTCATCTACATAATCTTTCTTTGTACCAAGTTTCATCAATAATCCCCCAAAGGGTTTAGGAGGAGTTGAAGAACGAAGTATTTTGCATAGAAAATAGAAAAACCTAAGTCCAAGGGCCCTAACTCCTCTTTTTTAAAAAAAAAACATCGTACAGCATTCCCCTTTTATATGCACATCTTCACATCTGTCCCAAGGGTTTAAGAGGAGTTGGCGAAGACAAAAGTGATAGGGACAGACAGACAGACGGACGACAGCGGTATAGACTGAATATGTAAACCGCCCGCTTTCAGTTATGCGCGGCGTATATAAGAAGGACTAATAGAGAATTGTAAGGGACGGACTCCCGGAATCGGCTCGCCCCTGCGGAAGTCTTAGGACCACTGTTCCGTTAAAAATCACCTTATCATATCTGAAGATGTTTATTATCAGCCACAGGGAGCCGCCGATCTATTGTGATTTGTGTTTTGGATTTGCACATGGGAAAAGGGAGTCTTTGTTTTTAGGTGTTTCGAAGAATTGATTTATATGTGTATAAGTTCTGAATATTATAAAAGATTTTAGAAATATGTATAATAAAAGTATTAATATCTGTAATCAATGCATTTCATTTATTATCCTTATTCAACGAATATTATGAATTTACATTTTTATACGAAGTACTCCACCGAAATGGCATTTGTGTAAAAAAGTAGAGCGATTCATTGTAGAGGTTTCCAGATAATGATTAGACTAAATGAATAGATTAAACAAGTTATTTTGGTTTGATAATATGCTAGCAGCTTCAGTTATTTTTGATTTAGATATAATTCTTTGACTCTAGTTATTAATCTCAACCTTCAAATCTATTTTGCACTTCATATTAGGCCATATCTGAGGAATGGTATCGGCCATCATCATATGCGCACAAAGAGATTCCGGAGTAGGCCTTTCATCTCTGTTTACTTAAGCATGTTTGAGATCTGCACTTTTTTTGACATTCACAAGTAATTATATTATTGCATGCATCATCTCATGCGGTGCTTTAACAAAGTCAGAAATCAATTTACGCTTCGCCTCTGCAATTTGCCTTGACATCATGGGCGGATTTTAGGACGTTGAGCGAAGGAGTAACTACGGCAGACAGCCACGTCTCGAGGCATGGATTTGGTCGTTCTGCTATAATTCAAAATATTTTCAAAATTTTAGCGCGCCGATTTTGACTGCTTGCATTCAAACTTATTTTGTGTCCTCTATTAATCTTTATTTTAAATGTTCATGCGTCAAGGTCAAGCGGCTTCACTTTGGAGTATACTCGAAAAACCTCGACATAGCTTGTATTTGATTACAATCCCACTTATTGACTAAGAATATGTCTATCTATAAACGTGATGTAAGACCGATAACTCTGGGTACAAATGGCGCCATGCGACGTTGCACCTACGTTCAATCTCGATTTCTACGAAATTTTGGGGTTTATTACCATGTCTGTTATAGATTTAGTATATTTTGATAGTTCCTGGTTAAAAAACTCAGTTCTTGTATATTACAGCAAGTTACATGTACATGTATATACTTATCCATTACAGTAGCATTAAAGGAAAGAATAATGTTTGGGATAATCCGGTTATCCAATACGGGACCCCAACATTACTAGTTAGGTGACGTAACTAGCGAGTCGCCCAAGTAAATATACAAAGTAGGTTACATTACTATAATATAAATCTAAACCGATTTCAGAAATCATTCAAAAACTATTCATAAGACGGGGGAAAACTAAGGTAAAATGTACCGACATGCCGTGCATGTCCCGATAATGATCGCCAAATCGATAAATTCTAAAATGTATATTTCCATTTTTTTTTTTTTTTTTTAAAAACCACTCATACACAAACCAAAACAAGACAAAACACAAGAAATTTTTCTAAAGATTTTATAATTTTCTAATTATCCAAATGGGACCGAAGCGCTCTAATAAAATACATGTACACTATTGCAAGCAGTTTGATTTACATTTCTTTTTTGATTGATTTAGCGCCTACCTGTAGGCAATGAACACTTTTTAAAAGTACAAACTGCACCCCAGACCAAACACTCCAATGTACAATGTATGAATTGATACAATATACTTAGTAAATTTATGTATCAAAATGAATTAGCACAATTTTTTGCAATATACAATATACTTCAAACTACATTGCAAACACATATATACCCGTAACAGGATTTATGACACATTCGCGATCATTCTACAATTAATGTAGCAAAAAAAAACCCAAAAAACACAGTTACATGGTAACGATAAGAAATGTTTACAGGTAGTACAAGAGATTCACCGGAAATGGAGTTCGACAAAATTGTCCTTGTTTTTAAATGAACCCCACGTATTCACTTTCTTGTCGGTGTTGGGCGCGGCCACCGTGTCCTCTCTGTTGTGTCCGTGGTGGCAGGGTGGGGGCGGCCGGTACTGACCGTTTCCTTTCGGTTCACTGCCACTGAAAGACAAAAAAGACATGTTCAATCAACAAATTATTCTACGGTCCCTCCCCCCCCCCCCCCCCTTCAGTGCTTCTTACGCTAATGCAGACACGAGATACCCTAGCTGTAAAACTGTAGCTCTCTGAAAAAATATTTGGGACAGATCTGATCTGTCCAATATTTTTTTCAAAGAGCTACAGTTCTGCAGCTAGAGATGCCCATAAAAATTGTTGTTAATTTTTTGTAAAATTATTTGTAATAGTATTGAAACAACATTTTTCTTTGAATCCACCTTTATTAATGTATTCGCTTACTTGAAAAATCAATAGAAAACATAACCCCTAAAATTTAAATTCTTCAAAATCATCTTTTTAGCAGAGCACTTCATTTATTGGAGATCGATCATTTACATTTGTTGTTGGATGAAATAAACGAAAATCCCATGTAAACAAACAGTCACACACAAAAAAAAATTGATGCTCGAACATTTTAGGTTTCCTGATTAATTTTAAGAAAAATAAATGTCTATACATACCACGCATGGACGCCGTTCCTGCATTCCTTACAAATGTCTTTGACCATGTTGTACTATATCTGTTCCTACAATGTGAAGGTATTTAATTAAAGATAATTCATCTATGGGGGGAAATTACTCCAATTAATATTACTGACAATGAAAACTTGTTAGTAATTGTATAATTGTTTCTAAAACGATCTGGTCGTTTTTAAGTTATATTTTGTATCTGTACATAACATATCACAACAAATCTGTGAATTTCAAGTATATTTACAGTCCGAAGCTTCATTTAAATAATAATAATCTTTGTAAAAATGTTCAAATGACTTTTGATATCATTGTGGTTAAATCAAGAACATTTATATTTTGTGTCAACATAGGATAGGACGTTTCAAGTTGTTTTTTTTGTTGTTTTTTTTTTGTTTGTTTGTTGTTGTTGTTGTTGTTTTTTTTTTTTCAAGAACTTGTGCCCATCATAATTAATTTCAACTCGGTTTCAAATTGATGTGATTTTTATCAACCATGGTATATAATTTTGAATGGTTTATCAAATAAAAATAATCCAACATAGTTGATAAAAGTTTCATTAGGCATATTGCTTGACATATTTCACCTTGACTTTTACATTTATTTTTGAAAAGAAATTTATTTTCAAACAAATATCTTGGCAGAAATTTACAAGAATTATTTTAAAACAAAAAATATGAAATAACAAATATAAAATTTTAAACATATACCTCCCATGCACTGATATTAATTAAGCATGAAATCTGTTAAACCATCGCCCCGCACTTTCGATCCTCGGCTTACGTGTTCTCATTGAACTTAGACTTGGGCGGAAATGTGAATTTTTGAACAATTAGTGCATTGTTCACTGTTACACAATTGGTTATTCAGAAAGTTGCAAGTTTGACGATTTGGGGGGTGGGTGGGACGCACAAATGAATTTAATGAAACATTATAGATAGATAATTTCAAACAAATATGAATTCTATTTTATCTATTTTTTTTTTTATTTATTTACATTCAATTAATCCATTTGATATTTAATCATGACTCGCCGTTATCGTTGGTCATATCAGTCTCTTCTATTTTAATGACTTTAAAAAAAAAAAAACACCTCAAAAACCCCGTTAAATTAGCTTTAGGCGGAGGGGGGGGGGGTTTTAATTCAAAGTCATTGCGTTTCCACACCGAGAATACGTACTCCCAAAACCTTGCAATTTTGAGGATGGATTCGGTGTTGGGGAAAGAAATGTCTAATATTGTCTTTACTATATATAGGGCCTTTATCTGAGTTTATACTGTACTCAATTCTTCGTGCGGCCTTTAAACAATAAACTTGACAGTACGGTACTGCATGTGTACATACTGGACTGAACCGCAGGGGTTAATTAGATAAAGTACTCCTGATACTTACCCAGCTCGAAAATCAATGTTATAAATCCCTACTTCTGTTTGCAAATTGTACCATCTATTTTCACGTTTATGCTAATCATGTTTTGGATCACGAATAAACTGACATTCGATTACCTCTAGATCTATTATTGTTTCTAGATAAAATCCCGAGCCGAAATGTGTATCCGAAAGCATAATCCACGCAAAATGTATACATGACCTACATATTTTAACCAATGAATGAGGACGATCCACGTGAGCGTTTCAAAGTCCTGACAAAGTAAGGCCTATGTTGCTTTTTTTTTTTTTTTCAATTTGATGAGCTTCATTAAAAAGTATGTCATCGTTTCGGTTTCGTTTCAGTTGTGGGTAAACTGCAGTTAAGATTATCAATTTTAAAAGAGATATTAGATCTAAACCATCTTCCTTTGCCATGATTGAAAATTTTGAAAACAAATTACGGAGTTTCGGAAATAATATAACTTGTCCGAGAGCATTTAAAATTAGCGTGCAGTAGAAGTTTCCCGTATGAGCTGGATTGGAAATCGAAAGAAAAACGATAAAATAAATCATTAAGTGTGGAGAAAGTGATGTAATCTTGAGTATCAGAGACATGAACTGAGAATAGGTAAGCATATCTCAGACTATTAACAGGGATTGACCCTCTCTATTCTATATTTACCTAATCTATAAATATAGAATAGAGTATAGACGATGTCAAATAATAAAGACAAAAAATTCGTGACGAGCCCCTGTGGATTCTTCGAGGCTGAATAGTAACTGTTGCCTTATCAGAATCTCGGACCAATGCATCACAAAGTAATTTGGGAAATCTTGCCTGAATTGTGGCCGTTTGTAATATGGCTGTCTACTTTTACTTTTAATTAATTGACCTTTCTAAGTTTCTTATCACGAATCTGTTCAATAGCCATGAAGGGAAAAAATTCAAAACAGATTACGGAGTTTCAGAAATAATATGCTTGTCCAAGAGCATATGAAATTGATGTGAATTAGAAGTTTCCCATATTGAATTGGAAATCAAATGAAAAACTATAAATGTGTATATTTTGCAAATCTGTTAAATTTTCCAACTAGGCTTCACATTGCCTTCTATTTAATTGAACAATCTGACATATATTTCCATAGACAGTCAGTAATAATAAAACCAAAATAAGGCCAAATAAAAAAAATATGTGAGGTACTGGTTACACTGTTATCAAAAATAGGGTAGGTAGGTAGATTTTCTTATTTCATTTTTCTGTGCCCGGAATCTTCGATTAGGGGGCATATAGTTTTGGTCTTGTCAGTTTGGTCTGCAAAACTTTAAAACTGGCATACTTTTGATATGGAAA
The DNA here is from genome assembly GCA_903981925.1 of Ostrea lurida. Classification (NCBI taxonomy): domain Eukaryota; kingdom Metazoa; phylum Mollusca; class Bivalvia; order Ostreida; family Ostreidae; genus Ostrea; species Ostrea lurida. The sequence goes on along the minus strand of CAJDSM010000914.1, from coordinate 6,687 downwards.
AGTGGTGGGACTTTTATTAACATAGTGTGTTCCTTATGACAAGCCTTTTCTACTGTACCAAAAATTTCTTTGACCTCCTGAACTGAGTATTGATCACTTTTCTAAAAAACTTTAAATATGGCCATAACTTATGAGTGAAGGTGGTGAGCTTTTTCATATTACAATGTGTGTTCTTTCTACTGTACCGTCCTCCAAAATTACCTCCTGGCCTTGAGTCTTGAAGTTGACTAACTTTCAAAACTTTTAACATTGGCCATTATCTTGAAATGGAATTTTGGGATCTTTCATATATGCAAGCAATGTTGTTCTTTCCTGTTGGAACAAGCCCTTTCTACTGTAGCACATTCTTGCACTCTTGACCTATGAAGTATTTTGAACCTTACTTTTCAAAAACTTAAACCAATTGAATTGGTAACGCTGATAGATTTTCTCATATTCTACATGCATAATACCTTTGGCAAACCCTTTTCACTGGCATGTGGAATTCGGGGGCTTTCAGTGTTTCACAAACACATCTTGTTTTATTTGACCTAAGTAGTATTATCAAGTTATCAACTAATCTGAAGAGAGCTGAAGCAAATGTTGGAATATTTGCAAATAAATAGTAAATAGTGTTGAGGATTTGAATGGAAATTTAGTATTTGAATATTTGGTCACTTGTCTAATTATTCTAATACCCATATGGNTAGTATTTGAATATTTGGTCACTTGTCTAATACCCGTATGAAAAGCTGAAACAGGACTAAGTCACCCAGTCATGATGGAGAAACAATTAGTGTCATTCACCACTGCAATACCACTATCGCATCATCCTCTCACAAAAAGTGCTTTCTCACCAAACAAAACATCTCATTAAAAAACACGGCTCCTTGAAGGCCCACAGTTGGAGCAATTGTCCCAAGCTAGGTGCTACATTTATTAAATGTATGCCTATGGTAATCTATATAAATGCCGGGGTTGAAGGAATCTGGGATTAGTTATCAACTTCATTATTATTACAGTCAACTCTCTATAAACCACAACCTTTTGTTCTTCTGAATTTATGGCAATGAATTGAATTTCTACCATCTTGGGTAATCTTGTATAAGCAAGATTTATCTTTCATTTATTTCCAATACTTGATGTAAAAATATCATGTAAAATATTACTTTCAAATGTTTTAGCATGATTTAAATAGTTTTATCAATGATAAGGCTTCATTTTAAAACAGTTCACTTACAAAATGAATTATTTAAAAAGTTTAATCCCGTCCATGTCAGTATTTATTATTACCTAATTGTCTATTAAATTGTAATTTGGCATTTTTGAATTTTTTCTGGGAGAATTTGGTATTTACATTCAAGGTTTAACAGTTTGACTGTTATAACCTTTCATTTTCAAATTGATGTACAACCGGAAATGCTAGATATATCTATTTATTTTCTGATTGGCTGTCTAATACAGACAGCGAGTGATGTGCTTTTTCCATTGGTTGAGTTCAAGCCCTCATAAGTTGGAGAGAACCGGAGACAGAGGGCTTGAATTATTCAAGTTATGTCTAAGGTCGAAACTGGTTAACCAAATAAATTCACAGAGCATTCTTATATATGATATGTTGGTGATCTGTTTTATTACTTAATAAATTTTATTTCTTTGTAGGTAAACTTGGTTGACCTTGATATTTGATGTCCTTTCTGAGACTGACTTAATAGAATCGCAATACAGATGCCAGGATGGATCCGTTGTTTGGTACCCAGAAAGAGAACCAGATTATTTGTGGTGGGTTTGTTGGTGTGCTTCCTGTTTATGATCTCCCTCATGGTTAGACTACACAAAGTGACGGAAAAGCCACCCAATCATGAAGGAAATGTTGAAACTGAAAAACCAAGTTCAGCAAGCCACAAGATGGCTATCCTGGTTCCATTCAGAAGAATAGATTGAAGAATGTTGGGTGTGCCCATAATTTTCTGAACAAGCAAGGAACAGCACATCAGATCTATGTGATTAATCAAGTGGACGATTACAGGTTTGCTCTCTACAACTGATTGCTTTTCTTTGTTTGTATAAAGTAGGTACGAAAGGGTGCAGCTTTAGGTACCTCCTTTTATTATGTATTTATAATGATAATATGATAATAATAATACTTGTAATAAATTCAGGGCCATAACCAGGGGGTGCACTGAAAATGCTAAAATCTCTAAGCTTCCAGGGGCTTGCCCCCCTGGACCCCCCCACCAGGGCCCGACCTGGACTCACTGGGAGCCAAAAAATGACCCCCAGGCCCAATGAAAAAATGCTTAAAAACCTCTCAGTTTCCAGTTTCTGGGGCCCACTGGGGCCTCCAGACCCTAATGAAATGCTAAAAATCTCTTCTCAGCTTCTGGGGCATCTCCCCCTGAACCCCCTTCCAGGGTTAATCCTGGACCAACTGGGGAACCTAAAACGGTCGCCCAGACCCCTTGCCTTAGTCTTGTGTGCACCCCCCATGGATACTGTTATGGCCCTGAAATTGGTTTTTTTATTTAGACAGGATCAGCCAATAACATTTAGTATAAATGACAAATGGTAATGCATGAAATTTAATCATAGACTAGATAAAATATGGGAATAGAAAATGCCTAGTATTAAATGAAAATTACTTAATCCAAGACTGACATTTTGTTTGATTAGGTTTAACCGAGCTTCCCTGATCAATGTTGGGTTCCTGGAGTAGTCGGAAGGACTGTGAACTATATCCAATGCTATGCGTGGATCTGATTACCAGTGAATCCCGCCCATCGCCTATCCTTACCCCAGACAGGGGTATACCATGTAGCGTCCCCAACAACTTCACCCCCTGTACCACTACCAATTTGTGGGAAGGGATTCTGCTCTTGCAAGGGAATGCTTTTGTCAGTGTAAGAGCAAAAAAATGTTTTTGTGAAAAATTCAACTCTCATCTTTTATACAATCGCATTGTAGATAGGTCATATTTTTACTATGCTGATATAATGTCACCCTCTCAGATTTTTTGTGGGGGGGTGGGGGGGAAGAGGCCATAAACATCAAAAGAATATCAAAGAGGGTGAATGATCATTTTATGCCTGTAAGTCTTCATTCCATCAAATTCAACACCTTGTGGGTCAATTAAATACAGTTCTTATACATGGTAAGGCAGAAATCATCAAAACTTAGGATAAAAAGAATCTAATAGACAAGTTCAGACCAGGTACGCATGTTCCCATGGTGAGAAAAAGATGGCCTGGAAATTTTTTTAGTAAGGCTAAGCAATCTGAATTAAAAACCAGATCTTTGATCCTCTTATTATAGTCGATAAATACATAGATCCGAAGACATCCGTATAGAAGTTACATTAACATGCACCAGTGGTTTTGTGGATAACCACTCGCCAAAACGTAGCTAAAAGTTGCTGTGGTGAATAGGTTTTCAAAATCCGTTTGCCCCACAATGGCGAGCGACTTTTTTTCCCGAATTTCATGTTTTATTTCAAATTTTGTATTAATATATATTTATTTCCGCTTTTGAGAAAATGCTGTTTACTTAACCAATATTAATTTTAAGCATCTTTGTTCAAAGAAACGTCAATGTAACACTTTATCCGATTATTGATTGTATATTGTTTTACATCCCGCTTTGAGATAATTTCAACCCCATATGGAGATGACACCATTGCCGGTGGAGGGCTGCAATTTAGCAAATATCCAACTAATAGCAGTCACACGTGAACTTAATGTGATAATTTGTAAAAGGAAGTGGAGAAAATGCAAACGGACCAAGACTGGGGATTCGAACCCAGCGCCCCTGAATTCTAGTCAGGTTGCTCTACCACTGAGCTATCCAGGCCGATATCCCACGATCCATATAGCCTATAACTACTACATGCCTCCCTCCCTAAAAGTGTCTTCGTCCCCAAAGACAACTGCCCAGGTTCACCCCCTGGCAGGCACTTTCACCTGATTCGCAGGGGTTCACACTGGCCACACAATGTAATAGGAAGGGAGAGAATGGAGAAAATAAGTGGCGGACTGGGAAATCGAACGCCGGAAACCCCTGCATTACTAGTCGGGTGCTCCACCAATGAGCTATTTGAGTGCGGGACGTTTCGCTCCAAGACGATTCGCTCCGAAAGACATTTCACCTCGAGATGGTTCGCGCCGAAAGGCGGTTAGCCCCAAAATGTTTCGCTAGCAATGTTTGTCTGATAATTATTTAATATTATTTTGTCTTTTGATAATCAGATATTCATACCCATTTTAAAAGATATTTAAAACTGTAAAAGTAATATAGCACAGTAAAGGGATTCACAAAACAAATCACTGCCAACCAACGGTAAGATTAAAGAAAACTACCGCCATGTGATACTCTTACTCAAAATCTGATAATTGTATCTGCTGGGATTATTCTTAATTTGCCAATGGAGAAATAATGAGACTCTTTAATTATGATCGAGATATGGCATGTATAAAAATGTAATTTTCAACCTTTTTACATATTTCTAGAAAACTTTTGGACATCTAGTATAAGTGTAAAAGTTAAAACACTAAACTATATGAAACATGAAAAAGTATTCAGTTCAGAACCTACTTTTCTTGCTTCAAAATTAAAAAATTTTCACCGATATTGAAACTTATTTCAAAGTGGTGGATGCAAGCGGGAGTAAACAAGCATTGCATTTAATTTTGTATATGTATGTAGTGCTATTTTAAAATCTGTTTGTGTTATGAATAAAGACAAGAAGAGAAAATCATTGCTTACCCATGAAGTTCAGAAATATCCTTCCCTTGACTGACCACAAATACAAGTGCTTGTGAATGGCTTTTAGGCAAATCATTGAAAAGCTTAGAAGCCATTGTCTTTTACTTGTACAAACAAAGGTTATATCACAGTTGTTGGAAGAATTGGTGTTGTGTTAGCTAATTGGTAA
>CAJDSM010000912.1:1879-18793 GCA_903981925.1 Ostrea lurida | reverse complement strand
CATATCCATGTCAAAATTTCAAACTGCACAAAGTATAGGTCCTTTTAAGTTCGAGGTATTATGCACGCGTGGATAATGTGACTCACAATAATAGACCATGTTTCTGATAAAGCGTCCCAGCTTAAACCAAAAACATGTTTTCAATGGATACCAGATATCATAATATTATAAATACATGTAAAGGAATACGCACTATTTTAGAACGGTTTTACATGAATACGCTGACTACTGTCTGATTACTCGTTAGGTGGTATTGCCACATACGAACACAGTATCGAACCTGCTTCCAAACAACGTTGCAGGATCAATAAATCTGTGGACGTCTACCATAATATATAGTTATTCCAATGTCCCTTGTTCAAATACCCGTCAAATTCTATAATCAATGATGTTCTGAAATTTTAACAGTAAATAAATTGTGTGAACTTTTTCTATCATGATTTTATTTGTGCCAATTCCTTATTTGAACTCGACTTATTCTGTTACATTTTAGCTTGTTGCTTAATATATATACGTATCTTTTGTCAACAAATGTGACAGACTAAAAATCTTTTGACGGTGCTACCCAATTTAGTAAATTTTCATGTCACAAAGTATTGTCGAAATAATCATCGATGATGCTGAGAGTAAAATGGGCGTATCTATTATCATTCATTAAATCTCACGGTAGAGATTTCTGGACCTCAGTTGCACTAAGTATAGTTCAATATTCCATATCTGACAGTTTGAACGTCTACTTGTAGTGCATGATATTATATGTATTAACTTTCAATGGAAGCTTACTGTCCAGATTAGATGTGAATTAATGCCTTTTTGGCAACTGGGTCAGAAGATAGTGGTGACACAAACACGAAGTATATAACGCCTCCGCAGGTAGGAATTCAACTGTACAAGGTTCATCGGCATTTATCCAGGTAATGTTGGTTGTGGTGCAGTTAATTAAAGGGACAATATATGCTCCCATTCAATTACTATTTATGTATTTTAAATTCCTAAACACTCTCATATGATGTGTTATTGGAACAACACGAGTTATTCTCACTGTGATATTATTCAGTGAGTTCTTTTCTATATGTGATCGTGTATTAAGATGCAATCGGTCGTGCGGTCACACTCTTTAATCACGAATAAAAGGCAATTTAGACAGCATTTCTCACATTCTTATCACAGTGTGAGACCGAAACTATAACCATGTGAGACGCCATGTGAGATTTTTCGAATTCTCACACTGCTGCGACGTCATTTCATTGTGACTTCAAATATTTCCTATGATTTACGTTACACAAGTGACAAAATACTTTTTAATATTTTTCGTTTAAACAAAATTTTGAATAAGAGCTTTCTGCTGACAGTCCTTGAATATTTCAAGTTATACGTGTAAACCTATTTATCGGGTAAGTAGGGACCTATTCTGCCTGTCGTATTAGTTTTGTTTTAAGTTTTCAAATAGAAAGATCTTTATAACTATGGTAAATTTCCTCCACAAGCTCCGATTTTACTGGCGAATAATCAGTGAATCATAGATGTGAGAAAAATATCCTATGCATTATTTTGACTGTGTGATGATAGGGTGAAATTCCATTTGTGAATCTTGTCCCCTCGGTGGAATTTCCTATCCGCACTCGTTACTTACATTGAGCATTTTATTTACACAAATACAAATTGTTATGATGATTGCTTTCTGTTCTTACGTCATTATTTCATACACAGTATCATTTTTCTCCGAATGGCAAACATAAATGTATTGAGTGCTTTTTCCTGAATTGTATTGTTATTTTATTCAGAACAATTTTACATATTTGATATCTTTAGATTTGTATCCCTCAGGTATTAGTCGTGATCCTTCGAAGTCTCTTCAAGTGATGCTCAACGAAATGTGGAATCCGAAACTTGAAAGTAAAATTTTAATAATAAGTGATCAATGTAGTGCCAAAAGATGGGGCCACGTGACTGCATATAAATAAAATTACATTATCCGTATTTTCAAAAGCTAGAACATAGTACATAGCACTGTCTTTAGAGACTCTCGGGGACTAACAGTCCACTCAGCAGAGCCTCGACTCAGGGGTCATTAATCTAAATCATATACGTGTAGCCTAATTTTTTATGAATCTAGATTGCCCGCATTTCGACAAATCTAATTATTTATGCATTTGCTTCTTTGATATCCCTGGGGTATTTCTAAAAGATGGAACTTTGTACATCAATAAAATTACAAGATATACAAGGCTGCCGCAAATTAATCTTGTTATATCCCTTGATGAAGAATTAAAACATAGATGAAATAATCTGAAAATACCGTATTCGTAAAATTCATGTTTCTTTCTTTACATTATTGTATAATTTTCAATCACACAGCAAGCACAATATGTCTAACGCGGTGACTAGTATGTTGGAATATGTATATATTAATTCTTCGTCGCAAAGCAAAGGTATGGGAAGTAAATGTGTATCGGTGTGTTTAAGCGGCACTAAGTAACATTGGTATTGTGCGAATTCGAGGTGTGATTTCACACCTAGATTGTCACTGCATTTTTCTTATGGGAAACCCTTAACGTAAATTGCAACCTCCTCCCCCCCGCCAAAAAAGCACACTGAATAGTAATCTTCAATGCTTTGATTAATGTAAATTTGAAAAAAATAAGAAAAAAGAAGAAAATGAACGAAACAAAATCATGTACCGGATAAGGATTCCTAGTTTTCCAACTATTATATTGTCCAGCTCTTTTATGGCATGCATCAATTTATTAAAACTCGACTTGGTCGAAAAAGTTATTTGAGGGTAAATCGTTATTATTCAACTGACGACTTCATGTCCCACTAATCGCATCCAAGTTATTAATTTCACAAAACAGTACGTCGCAGTGCCTAGATATTTAACAATTATCATACGAAATCCTCTCAAAGTGTCTCATTGTTCCTCTCTGCTCTTCATTTAAGTTATTAGTCCTCGCTCTGGAATCATAGTATTATCGGGATAGTAAAATCATATTGTCCAAAATTGGATGATACTCATTCCCCTTAGTTTTTAGGTCCTAAATACTTTAGAACCTCGGCTCATTTTAAATGGCGACATAATTTCATGGACTAATATGATTATGTGGAAGAATACGCCAGAGCACTGGAGCAAAATCTGAGGAGAGGAAGTTTGACAACTTTGTCTGAATGGATAACCAGTATTGGAGTTTATTAAAATCTCCGTGTATTCACCATTTTACGGGGAATACGCACACTAATTTTATCCTTTTGTTTTTAAGTAAACCAGAAGTGGTAAATGATTTACATTAGTAACTATCATGAATAAATGTTTGTACTGTGTTCCATGTCTGAATTAATACGCTAGCTAGCACAAAAATCATTGGTACTTTGTTTTGTTTGTGACCTTAGAGTCAGCAGAGGGGTGATGGCTATTACTTCATCCATGCTCAATCACTATGATCTCTGGCCTTCCAAATCTTTATTGTCGATAAGATTCCGTCGTTGCCCTACACTCGTATTTGATTGAGTGTTTTGAGTGACTATGACTTATACGTTTGCATAATTACTTTGGTTAACCTCCTCCGCATTTTATATTTGTTAAAGTTATTATCATATATTGTCGTTTAAATGAACTAGGGTTTTACTTCAAATACATCTGGGAATCACTACCTTACACTCTAAGCTCAATTTCACAAAGATGAAATTCTCATAAAACACTTTCGTTTTAAGATACTTTTCATATTCCAAAGAATCTGATTGAATTTGATTTACCACATATACTTGGATTCCGAAATTGCATACAAATCCCTTAACAAACAAAGATACATCGTGGCCTCCAATTAAGTGCTTCCAAGTCGCAAGCCTTTCTCTTTACTTTGGACTAAACTACTAACAAGCTTCAAGAATCTCTTATCCAGGATACTGTTTCCACTATCATAGATTCCAGTAATGTGCGTGTCAATCATGATGTGGATTCTTAAAAACTCTAAAGACTTTTGGCATAACCTAAATATCACAAGAATTTTCAAAAATTGGAGTCTGCATATCAAAACGTTTGATTTCTCACACAGCTTTTAATACAACGATTCCTCTCGTAAATTAAAATCTTAGGCACTTATTCAGATTATCAAGCATATAATTATCTATATAACAAGAAATACGCACCCGAAAATACTAATCTCTATCGTTGGGAAACAAGGACACTATTTTGTTAGAATAACACTCCTGATTGCCCACACATACTCTGAATAGATATTGAGAATCATGCTTGGATTTCTTATAGATAATATTTATGTAGTCTTGAGACCAGGTCTTCCAATAATCCGAAATATTCCATGGCACTAATTGCTGCCCCTCTAAAATATTGGCGAAGACTTATTTCTTATATTTCATATTAGCAGAAATATTGTACCAGAAACCTGTTACGAACATAAAACAAGTATAAAACTTGCCGTGTCCCTTCATCCTCCATATAGAGTATATGATGATAGACTGTTATATCAATTAACAAATCATATCTTTTCCACAATTATGTCAAATGTTGAATATATCCCGAGAGAACATCGATATAACAAGGACATCCCAGACAAGAAAATCTGACTATTTTCTTCATATTTTGGATATTTTACTTAAGCCATTGACCTTCTAATGGAAAGATGTCCAACTACTTTTTTGATTACGTGATGACTTTCAACTTTTGCAAGTCAACTTTCCTTTTTTTTTCTAATGTAGTAATTATTACCAATTATGTGTGTATATTCCCCAGTTTTGTGATTCGATACGTAAGAGCAGTGCTATGCGTAATCGCAGACTTTTTAAAGCGCGGCAAACTATCTAACACAAGTTTGAATGCTGCAGGGTGTATAGAAGAATCTCGTGTTTAGAAGTCATCATTTCGCAAATTCTACGTGTCGCATGATATAATGACCTTGTTTTGCGATTACATAATATCATTCACTTAAGCTAATACAGTTGCACTGTTCAACTTTCCTTTCATAACCTTTTTAGATTGTCATTCTTCCTACCAGATTGACTCGGTATCCCGTTTCTATCTTTATTTCGACTAAAGGGCTCACGGCGGTGTGACCGAGGTTAGGCAGAGGTATTTCTTACTTGGCCTTCATTGGCAACCTGATCCTACTTTGTTCTAATGTCAGGAGTACCCTGCCTGTTCTACACTGCGATTTTGCATAGGTGTTTTCTTTTTTTGGATTTATGATGATACGTTTGACAGCAATACGTTTAACTTAATCTGTCACATTTTTTTGGGCTCATTCATTTATATATCAAGTTTTACTGTTTAAAATATTCGTTTTTTAAAATTTGAGCAATATTACATGGATCTGTAAAATTGCATTTATCTAATGGGGGTATTCGCGTGAATTTTTCGGTGTCCACATTAAGTGCCATGGGAATCACGCGGTTAACTTTGAAGAGAACACAGAGTACATTGAAATAATTTCTATTTTTGCGAGTTGGGAAAGATTTTGCGTTTCTTTAAGCGACCTGTCAGAGTCATGATCATAGTATTAAATATCGTCTCCACGTGTTGAAACAACTTTTTCTGCTATTGTAAAATTTGCAGTTTTCATCAATATTCCAAGTGAGACAAATATACTGAGTAACGAAATTAGTAGGCGAAATTAAGAGACGAATACCTCGCAACATCGTAAATATCAAAACAAAATTGATATAAATGATACTAATCTTATATCAACGTAATTATAGTTTGACCTCCTAGAGAGCTTACAAAAAGTTATGGATCAAATAAGACCTTTATCTACGTTTTCATTTATTTCCCTATATGAAATGTTTTGTAATGCAAATCTAGTTCTTGTGCTTTGCTGATGAGCAGTGTCTCATGATATATAAATGAGAATATCCAGAGATAAACACGTGTTTTGTGTTTTTCTAACTAAAACTAACCTAGAGGTAAACCGGTGGGTTGGAATACAGTCGGCGCCTTAATCGATCTTTCTATAATTACCCTTTCTCTCATACATTTTTTTTTAAAAATTAGAATTAAGACCGATCAAAGGGATACTTACTTCCTTCCTAGGCACCTGTGTATAATTAATAAGGTATACGACATATATGATATACATGACTGATAGAATTATGTCACGCGTACATCATAACTCAAACCTTAATGACGAAAGAGGACGATTTCAGTTTTTTGTCATCATCATATTTCCAATCTTATTTAGTCATATTCCAACGATCCACCTGCATATAGTGATTTTATCTCTCAAATGATTAGAATATTGCAAGAGCTTGTTCTGCGTTCCTTGAATAAGGAAGGCTGACTAAAACAAGTGTTGTTTGCAGGGGAGTCATTCAAGACGCCACCTGCTAAAGGCAAGCATTATAGTAGAATGTATTATTGCATGAACACGACTTTAGTCACCATATAGTGTCATGCAAAGTCAAATCGCTCGTGTAATGTGTTACTTAATAGTGTTAAGTGCCGTTTTTCCCAGTACACTGATTGATTAGCGGAGAGATCGTTTTATTTGATCAAGCTATTTGATTCGGTGGTGTGGCCCCGTTACAGGGAATTCTTACTCCTCCTAGGCCTATTTCGAACCTTCTCGTGTGGCTAGGGGTCCGTGTTTGCTAACTGTTGTTTTTCTTCTAAGTTAAAACAGGCTTCAAGTTTTGATCTTTGTTCGTTTAGTTTGCTCTTTTAAGTAGAATTAACTGCTATTGATAAAAACGTATTGTCTTAATTCTACAATTTTTAAAAAAAACAATAAATGCATGCGGGAGAAGGGTATTATTTAAAAGATCGTTAAGCCGAGCTTTTTGGACAAACTGGTTTACTTAAGGTAAGTTTAAGGTAAGGGCGGAGCCAATCTTATGCAGTCGTGTGAATTGTCGCATATACTTTCTTGATTAAGTACGAGGATTTATATTCCCGTGATCTGGCTCCCCTTCTTATTTCTTACGACGTGTCAAAGTGTTAAGGTAAAAATAAATGTATATAATTGTAAAAAATTATCAAAAATTTTTTATATGATTAGTCAGAATTTGATTAATTATAAATCAAACGAGTTTTCTGTTAGCGACTCGTCCATAATGCACGGTCTTGCACAAACGTCTGGACATTCACTGTAATCGGCATTTCTCCTATCACTGGTCTGAATGAACGAGGGGTAGTTCCAGTGATTCATCAGGCATCTAGAGATCCAGTTCCATTCATTATAACGAAAGTCCTTCTTATGCGGAGGGTTTCCTCTTCCGGATTGCTGCCGTTTAATCCGTAGGCCATTCTGCAAAGTAAAAATTATGCTTACATTTTTCCCTACCTAATACTGATATCAAAGCACGGATTCGAGCCCTGTGTTATATTGCATAATTATCGTAATATAATCTATTATCAAAACAACATAATGGATTAATTCCGCGTGTATTTGTTGTAGATTTCGTTTAGGTGAGCCTGAGAAAAGATGATTGCTACTAACGTCATATTTTTCTATGAATCTTAGTGTTGGTGCAACTACGAAACCTCCAAAAAAGCAGGCATGGACAGGTTGCCATGGAGGAGTTAACATCCTCTGGCTGACCGGTCACACCCGCTCCATGAGCCCTTTAGTCAAACAAAGAAAACGGGTTACCCGTAGTAATCAATGTAGGTACTAAAAGGGTAATGAACAAGGATCAAGTCCACATGACTTAGTGATAATTTTAATCGCGAACAAGGTATTATAGCGTCCAAAGAATTTGCGTAAATGATTACTTAAACGAGATCCGTTATACCCTGCTATATCAATCATTTGTTTTCATTTTAGCATACTCGGCTACTTTGTTCTTCGTCTAATAAATATAAATAAATCATCGCACCTATTCCTAAGACAAACCATCATAATCTATCTTCAATTCAATGTAAATTCACTGTGTATGTTATTTTATTTTAAATCTTGATTTGCAAAGGTCCTAATTATTTCTATTCATGCCATTTAGTTATTATGCTGTGTGTACTACGTGGTAAGCATCAACATATTTTCTTTTCACACCTCGCTCGAGACCGATGTTTCACAAGGTATACAACATCGGATTATTCAATCAATTTCTATCATCCAATAAAGTTAAATTTCACATCACAAACATTGGTTACCGTAGAGCAGGTAAATTGAGGGCGTTGTTTTTCTTACCTTTTACGCATTCCTATGAATCAGAGATAATGCATAAAAGGAAATTAACGCCGGTTGTAAACTTTTTTGATACTCTCGCGGACTATGACCTAAGTTTTGTTATTCTGTTAGGGTGGTGTTCGCACAATAAAAACAGTATCTCTTTGTTCAACAATACGATTGACACGGTGAATCTGGATGTCTAAACCAATACATTAGTGATCAGTGTCCTGTTTCCAAGTAGCCCGTCATATCTATCATCGATGATGTAATGATTCTACAGGTAAAGTACAAATTATGTGAGATATCCTATTGAACTTCACATTCTGTTACTTTTAAAGCTGTGCCCAAAATTAACACAGTATCTTTTGGTCAACCAAGATGACAGAATCAAATTTTGACGTCTGATCAAATATTATTTATCTAGTGTCCCTGTTTCAAAGTACCTTTCCACACTATCATCGAATGAACTGTTGCTAAGGTAACGATGGTGCATTTTACTAATCCATCAGTTTGGGTAGAGTTCAGAAAGATTAGTGGTAACAAAACTTCGATAGTACTATAACCTCCCCGGTGGAATTTCACAGTTTCAGGTATCGGTCATTATCGTCAGTGGTCTTTTTTTGGGGGGGTTGTGCATGCAATTAATTAAAGGGAAATAACAACTCCATCACTCACATTATATTTATGTATTTTAAATACCGTTAGTGGACCATATTATCAACAGTATGAAATGATAATATGATATAGTAGGTTTTCAGTCTTGAGTATATTTTTTTGTAAGTAGCTTAATTTTAACGCCAAATGTTCTTTCTATTTAGATTATCAAGCAAAATATAGCAACTTAATGAAATTGTATGAGTTTTTCAAAAAGGAGTGCAGATCTCTTCTTCTTCACCTAGTCCACTGCCTCCGTTTTCATATCAGCTAAAAATGTCTGCCTATTGTTCACACTTGAATACTTTATTAGCAAAAATATCCTTGTTGAACTAAAATTTTTAGTAATAATGTCTCGTGTGTTTTTTTCTAGCTGTATATTGTATGGACATGTGATAAGTGTGTATTGGAATACGTTTTTTTATTCCTCACGTTATGGTGTACTATGATGTTATTGCTTCTCGACGTGATGGTGAATTTGGAATGTGTTAGTTCGCTGGTGGGCACTACCTAACCACAATTCAAAAATATTTAATACAGTATATGTATGCAAAAAAATCGTTACAGGTGGAAGCTTTCTCTTATGCTATAATATTGTTTCGCTACACAGAAATAAATTTTTTAAAAAAAGAAAGGCCAACGTTGTACTCTCTTTTCTTGTAGATTATGCTGTTATGTTACATTAGAAAATCACCGTAAATGCTTTGATCTTCTTTAGTTATACCAGTCGATTATATGGATGAAATCAAAACAGTTTTTATTCAAACACTGTACATAGATATGTTCGTTTACAAGAGGCAAATCATGAAACCCAAAACACATTATGAATCCGACTCTTTCTTAGTTCCTAAGTTGTAATTTGGGACAGGTAAGTAATTAGTTATCACTCTAGTGATATTGCCGAAAGAAAATGTATTCTCAGATCCATTGAAATTAGCCAAGGCTGAAAGTCAGTATTTATGGATTAATTGCTTATAGAATGTGGAGTAAACAATGTGGTAAAAGTTATAATATTCCCCCCCGCCCAAAAAAATATACAAAAATCGTATGTGAAAGGCAACACTGATCATCGACAAAAAGAAAACAGGATCAGGTGTCATGGAGGAGTAACCATCTCTGCAGACCGGTCCACACCACCGAGAGCCCGTAATGTCATGTTAAATGGCAATTTTAATTCGAGCGTTAATCATTAAGATAAACTGATGTTAATCGGTGTATTCTCAGACGTATTGTGAAATTAACATGTTCCAGAATTGGTGTTATTCAAATTTGGATTCTAAAAGCCTCTTAAAGAAGTTCTATGCTATTTCAAATTCACAATTTGTACATTTATTTTCTTCATTCATGTATTATAGTGATTGGAAAATTACATTGAACATAGGCATTACACGATAAATTAACAACTCAAATTTACTCAACTTCTTCATCGAAACGAATTAAGATAAAAACAAGAGTTGGGGAAACATTGGACATGGGAACAAACCAGATGTGGGATCAGGTGCCTAGGAAGAATAAGACTCCCCCTGGTTGACTGGTCACACCAGCATGCATTGGAGATGCGCACTTATTTAACATTTCTGTATCATATATGAAGCAATCGATACCGTTTTGAGACATCACTTTCGTTACATTGATACGTTGAAGTCAAATATAACAAACGACAGACCAGAGAGTCAAGATCTGTGACGACTACCCATAAATCGCTTATCGTTCCTTGTCCATGGGTCTTTGTCGATATCGTCATTAATGATGTTCTCAATTTCTGTAGCACATTTCATTATCATTCATTATCCAGGTACAGTTCAAAGATTACTGGTGCACGTAATAAAAACTATAGACAGTCCTCATCAGTTGGAGTTATAATTCGTGCGTTAATCATTAGGATAAACCTGAGGTTTAACGGTGTATTCAGACGTATTGTGAATTACGTGTTCCAGAATTGGTGTTAAAAAGCCTCTAGGCTATTTTCAAATTCAACAAATTTGTACATTATTTTCTTCATTCATGTATTATAGTGATTAAATGACATTGAACATAGGCATTAACGACAAATTAAACAAATCGAACTTATCAACTTCTTTCATCGAATCGAATAAGATCAAAAACAAGAGTTGGGGACATGGACCCTGGAACAAAGACCAGAGGTGGAATCAGGTGCTTGGAGGAATAAGCATCTCCTCTGTTGACTGGTCACACCAGCATGCATTGGAGATGCGCACTTTTAACATTTCTGTACTCATATATGATTACAATCGATCCGGTTGAGACATCACTTCTTACGTTTAAATTAGTTGGAGTCCAATTACACAAGTACATGGCAAGATTCAAGAGATGTGTCTTAACTCCACATAAATGTGGTCTCCTTGTCCATGGCCACTTGTCGATATCGTCATCAATGGTGTTCTCAATTTCTGTAGCACATATTCGATTATCAATTCATTATCCAGGTACAGTTCAAAGATTCTGGTGCATCGTAATAAAAACTATTATGACAGTCTCATAGTTGGTAGTTTCACAGTAATATATGAACTCCCATTATCACAGGTATGTTTTTGTTATTTGTCATAATCATAGAACAATTGCTTAGCGTGCACAATTTGTATTTCAAATACCTATGAAACAATTATTTATGTTGATGCGAAAATCTTTCCATAGTGGATTTCTTATTGCGTGCTGCTATCTCCAGGGAGGCCCGTGTTTTTACACACATCTCTTATTTGTATGCTATAAACTGAGAGACATTAATCATTAGGAACTTAGGACTACACGGTGGCGGGATGTATTCGCTGGCCTAAAACTTCACTTATAGCAGGTCTCCAAGCATTATTATAATACGCCACGTTTGTGTGCAGATGGTTTTTTATCATGAGGTCCGTATTACCCACAGATTTCCAGACTGTGTATCATATTTTAATTCGATTATATTTTATGATTTTATTGACGTTCGCCACATTTTATTGTATTGGTGACGTTTTTCAAAACTAACTGAGGCATTGTGTCACAATTAGAAGGGAAAGAGGTGATTAATTCAATACAAAAAGGCGAAGTTAACATTGTGTCAAACGTAAATCATAATCCAAAAAACATATACAAAATCGAGTGCAGGGCAACACGGACCTCCCGACAAAAGCGAAGGTGGATCAGGTGCCATGGAGGAGCAAGCATCCTCTGCTGACCGGTCAATTAGCTATATTAGCCAAAGAGGTCTGATTGAAAGTCTTTTAAATCCTATTGATTACGAATAACATTCCGTAAACAAAATATTTCGTATAATGTTTAGTGCATTTGTTTTGGAACTGCATATCTGTATGCAACTATTGATAGTGCATGGGATATTTTTTTTTTCTCACGCAATGACATATTGGAGTAATTTTTTTCATGTGATGGCACATTGTATATTAGAGATAGTTTTTTCTCGCGTAATGGTATATTGAAGTGAATTTTCTCATATGATGGTGTATTGGAGTAATGTTTTCCTCACGTGATTATATTTTCGAGTGAGTTTTTTTCTCAATTGATGGGTGTTAAGATGGTTTGGTCGTTGCGTCACTCTCTTAATCAAATATACGATATCATTTTGCAATTCTGCGGTCGCTATAATGACCTTGTTTGCGATTACAAATTATCACTAAGTCATATGTTGACTGATTTGTTCATACCCTTTGTTAGACTGCCATTTTCCTACTGAATTGACTACGGGTAATCACGTTTACTTTATTCGACTAAGGCTCACGCAGGTGTGACCGTTAGCAGAGGATGCTTATTCCTCCCTCGCACCTGATTCTACCTCGCTTTTGTCGGAGGTCCGTGTTGCCCTAAAACTCGATTTTGTATATGATTTTTTTTATTAATGATTACGTTTGACACATGTTAACTTCCTTTGTGTATCAAAACACAGGTCTGTACAGGGGTGTGTGTAAGCAACACCCCCTTATAGAAATGCAAAATCAAGTTTTACTCGGATATTGACTATTAATTAGTGTTTTATAGCAAGTATAAATTTTCTTTAAATCTGAAGCAAATAGGCTAAGTGCAATTTTACGGATGTTATTTATCAGTATCCCGTGTTGGTTTTTATATCTCAGGGATGGGGGCTGCAAAAAACTGTATCATGTTAAAATTGGATTTCTTTCTGAACATTGACTATTGATTAACTCGCCTAAAACCCGCGCCTTCTCAACAAAAGTCTGCATAAGGACCTGAAAAGACTATTCGCTTATTCAAATATTCAATTATTCGTTCTAGATAACGAATGAAAATGAAAGAGAAACTACAAATTGAATTAATAAAACAAATTATATCAATTTATTTAAACAGATTTCTCGTGTGATTTGTAATTTTCTGATCATATATGATGCGTATATAGATATTTTCTACAAACTTAAATGAGTGCTATCCATGTCAAATTTCAAACCTGCACAACGTAGTAGTGTTATTTGCACGCGTGAGAATTGTGGACTCACAATATATAGACATGTTTCTGTAAAGCGTCTCAGCCTTTAACAAAACTTTTTCATGGGATCAATAGTCAAATATAATAATACATGTAAAGGAAATACGCACTATTTTAACGTTTATGATATCGCTACTTCTGTTATCTGTTAGGTGGTATTGCACATACACACAGTATCACCTGTCAACAAGAGTCCAGGATCAAAATCTGTGACGTCTACCATAAATAGTTATCAATGTCCCTGTTTCAAGTACCCGTCAATATTTATCATCAAATGATGTTCAAATTTCTACAGTAAATACAAATTGTGTGAACTTTTTTCCTGATTTATTTGTGCCACAATTTATTTGAACTCGACTTATTCTGTTACTTTTAAGCTGTGCTTAAAATATACACGTATCTTTTGTCAACAATTGGACAGAATAAAAATTTTGACGTCTACCCAAATTTTAGTAATGTTATCTGTTCCTGTTCAAAGTACTGTCCATGATATCATCGAATGATGCTCTAACGTAAAATGGTGCTTTTTATTCAGTCATAGTTCAGAAGATTAGTGGTACACAGAACTACGACAGTATATAACCCTCCGCAGGTGGAACTCCACTGTACAGGTCATCGGCCTTTATCTCATGTATGTTTTTGGTATGTGGTGCAAGTTTAAGTTAAGGGAGTAATGACCCCCCATTCAAATTCTATTTTGTATTTTCAATTCCAAACTGTCTAACATTACCACAGCTATGAAAACGTTCAATGGCAATGGCTTCCATTCTTATGGTATTGTTTTTTTGGTGTAGGTTATTTGTACCTCAGATTGCAAAAGTGTATCAGAAACCTAATGAAATGTGCAGTTTTCAGAGAGGAGTGCAGATTTTTACCTTCTTTACTTGATCACATACATTTCAATATCAGCCATAGAGGTGTGATTGAAAATCTTTTTAAATCCTTTTAAATCCATTTGATTACGAATAAAACAGTCCCGTAAACAAAATATTTAGTAGAAGTTTTAGTGCGTTTGTTTTAAACTGCGTATCTGTATGCAGCAAGTGATAGTGCACTGGAATATTTTTTTCTCACGCAATGGTATATTGCTGTGAACTTTTCCCACGTGATCTTATATTGGATTGAGTTTTTCTCGCGTAATGGTATATTGGAGCGAGTTTTTCTCGCGTAATGGTATATTGGAGTGAGTTTTTCTCGCGTAATGGTGTTTTTCTCGCGTAATGGTATATTGGAGCGAGTTTTTCTCGCGTAATGGTATATTGAATTGCCTTTTCTCATATGATGGTGTATTGGGGTGAGTTTTCTTAAGTTATGGTGTATTGGAGCGATGTTTTCTCACGTGATTATATATTCGAGTGAGTTTTTTCTCTATTGATGGTGTATTAGGATGCGTCGGTCGTTGCGGTCACTCTCTTAATCACAATATAAAATGGCGAAGTAACAAAATATCAAACGTATAAGGCATTTAGAACAGCATTTTCTCACAAATTCACCAGTGTGAGACCGACTATACTCATGTGAGACAGCCATGTGAGATGTTTGGAGCTCACACTGCTGCGACGTCATTTCATTGTGACGTAATATATTGCCTATGATTTACGTTACACAGTGAAACAAAACTTTTCATATTGTTTCGATTAAACAAAATTTGATAAAGCTTTCTGGCGGACAGTCTTGAGTATTTTAGTTTACACATACTGTGTAAATCATTTCCGGGTATGCTCTTTCTGCTTTGTCTATATAGTTTTTGTTTTAAAGGTCAAATAAAGATATTGATAATTGTAAATTTCCTCAAAGCTCCCGATTTTACGCACTATTCAGTTAATAAAATGTGAGAAAAATAATCCTTCATTAGTACGAGTATGGGATAGGGAAATTCCACCGAGGGGACAAAATTCGCAGTCTAGGACGAGACTATACAAATACAAATTGTTACGATGATTGCTTTCTCTTACGTCTTTACTTCCTATCATTTCCCGAAAAGAAAAACAAAAGTATTGACACTTTTTCCTTGAATTGTTGTTATTTATTCAGACAATTTTACATATTTGATATCCTTAGATATGAAATGAAATAATTATTGTTTAAACACTGTCTACTATTTTCGCTTCTTTACAAGAGGCAAATAAATAACAAACTTACTTAACATCTCATGGTTTTAAGTTGTATTGTGGACTAGTAAGGATGACGCTAACGACGAAAATGTAATCACGGATCCCTGAATCTGATCTGATTCGAGATTTGGAAAAAAATCCTCGTTTGGTACCGAACTTTGACACGAGAAGAAAGAAGACAAGTAATTTTATTCTCAAAGAAAATACTTCACTATATACAAGTATACCATTCACAAACTAACTCTCAACACTAACACACTCATGTTATATTTACATACTACCTATAAAAAAAGCAAAACTAACTTGCATACTTTGCACAAGGCAGAGAGTATATTTCAATCGTCCCCTGACCACCCTGACCAATATAGGTAGGGCGCAAGCGTTCATTTGTTGGTAATACCATGCACACTCGTGGTACATATAAGGACAAATGCACACTCGTGTTACAATTTTACGTGTTTATTTCACCTCTTGGTTTCCGTACATACAATATAAACATGACATGTACACAGTCCTTATCCAAGTTTGATTTGCTAGGACATGTATAATTGTTTTGGCGTTTCTAGATGTACACGAACACACGCACAAACATTGTGTCTGAAGTCAAAACTAGTTTTTAAATCTGCATATCGCCTCATTAAGTTTCTACGCATCAAAGGCCACATTCCAATATAATAAAAAAACAGTTTAATATATCAGAGCATTTAGAAAAAAGCCTAGAAAGCTGGGGAAAGAATGAAGTACGGAAAAACGGGTGTATAAGAAGGTAAAATTATATGCCCCTACCACTGTTGGCGGGGGTATAATAGGGAATATCAATTCGCCAAAACTTTATCCATTAAAATGGAACACCCACATTTGAGAATACAGTTTCACTTCCTCTTGGCAAAGGAGCAATCACTACCTAATATTACGTCTTTAAGGTATGAATTGGCGAAGTGAACAATGTTAAACGTAACCATCAGTGTAGGGCAATACGGACTTTCGACAAACGCGAAGGTTAGATCAGGTGCCATGGAGGAGTAAACATCCTTTGCTGACCGGTCACACCCGCCGTAAACCCGTAGTCGATACAAAGTAAATGGGATTACCCATCGTTAAATTTAGTTCGAAAAAGACAAAGTCTGACAAAAGTTATGAAACAAATTAGTCAACACACGACTAAGTGATCATTTGTAATCGCAAACAAGGTCATTATAACCACTGTAGAATTTGTTAAATGGTGTCTTTAAACGACATTCGTTATAAGCCTGCAACATCGTCTTTTTGTTAATAGTTGGCTTCGCTTTAAAATGTCCTCACATGCATGACATGCTCTTGCATATCGAATCAACTGACACACACACACACACAATATGCAGGTGATAGTGGTATATTACTACATAGAAAAGGAAAACCTGACGATTGCAAAGTCAACGTTTATAACGCTTATCATATAATGTGGTTCTCAGTCTGTCATTAGTGTCAAAAATAAGTAAGATATCCAAGTGTGAAGCAGATCTGTAAGATAGTATGGTTTCTCTGACTCTGTATATTGGTGAGTAACAGATTTAAAGCGAGACCAACTACTTACAAAAAA